>JBAPLH010000218.1:0-10995 GCA_037897445.1 Ceriops zippeliana
TCAAAAACAGTTGCAATTAATTCATTCAGACCTGTGTGGGCCAATGCAGACATTTTCCATGAATGGCAGTAGGTATTACATCATATTCATAAATGACTTCTCAAGATATTATTGGATTTATTTTCTAAAATCTAAATCAGATGTAGTAGCCACTTTTCAAAGATTTTCAAGTCTGGATAGAGAAATAGATTAACTATGTAATCCAAGCTATTAGATCTGATAATGGCTCTGAATATACATAAGCTACATTTAAATCAATTTGTACTGCCTTAAGAATTCAACAACAATTCACAGCACCATACTCACCTTAACAAAATGGAGTGAGTGAAAGGAAGAGAACAGGACAATTTTCTAACTGAAAAAACATCTCCCTAAAACCTTCTGGGGAGAAGTTGCAGCAATAGCTGTTTATTTGCTAAATAGACTACCTTCTAAGCCCTTGTCAAATATCACACCATATCAGGTCTGGTACAATAACAAACCTTTATTTAGCCACCTGAGAATCTTTGGCTACATTTGTTATGCTTATGTGGCTGAGTTTAAATGGAGTAAATTAGAGCATAAAGCCTCTATAACAGTGTTTATTGGTTATACTGATACAGTCAATAACTATAGAGTTTATAATGTTGATATATATATAAGGTTTTTATTAGCATATACCTTACATTTGATGAAGAGGTAAGATGAAACTGGCAAAACTGCACTGTTGAGCATGTTATCAATAAAAAATGCATCGATTTACAAGTACCAACCTCAAAATCTAGTAGTGTACTGAATAATGTAAATGATCCTCTAGTCAAAGATACAAGATTAATAATAGATGTTTATCACAAAAGCTATATGGCTGAGCTAGATCCTATCAGCTTTCAGGAAGCTTCACAATATATAGCTTGGAAAGTTACAATAAAGGAGGAGCTAAGGTCCATTCATAAAAATCAAACATGGATATTAATTCTTAAACCTACAGACAAAAGGATCATAGCTATGTAATGGATATACAAGACCGAATACAATATAGATAGAATTATTAACAAATTGAAGGTCAGACTTGTAATACAGGGCTTCACTCAATAAGCAGGAATAGATTATGGTGATACCTTTGCATCAGTGGCAAGGCTTGATACCCATAAAACTACTACTTGTAGTTATTGCTCAACAAAAATGGCTTATACATTGTCTAGATGTCAAGTCTGTATTCCTCAATAGAGAGTTTTAGGAATAGGTTTATGTCAATCAACCTAAAGGATTTGCTAAACAAGGAGAAAAAGGCAAAGTTAATCTCCTGAGGAAGGCTTTGAATAGATTGAAACAGGCTTCTAGAGCTTAATACTCAAAAATTCATAAGTGCCTAACAAATACAAGATTCTCCAAAAGTTACAATGATGCCACACTTTATATGAATAGAGATGAAAGATAGTTTCTCTGTGTTTCAATATATGTAGATGATTTAATGATTGTTAGAAATTCTTCAAACCTCATATCTCAGTTTAAATGTACCATGGAGAAAAGGTGTAATATGTCAAACCTTGGTAGCTTAAGTTACTTCCTGGAATTGGAAGTACAACAGTCTGAAAGTCAAATCATGATACATGAAACCAAATATGCGTATCAAATGTTGCAGAAGTTTGGAATGCCTAATTGCAAGAGTTCTCACACTTTTTTTCCATCTGAAACCAAATTTGCCAAGCTAGATAAATCTCCAAACGCAGATGATGAGACACAATTCAAAAGTCTCATTGAATGTCTTCTGTATTTATCTGCGACTAGACCAGACATCATGTTTTCAGTCAGCTTAATGTCTAGATTCATGCATTTGCCACATGAAATTCATTTTTAAAGCTACCAAAAAGATCTTGAGATACATCAAAGGAATTGTAGAATTGGGAGTAATGTTCAGAAAGAATGCAACAAACCAAATTGGTTGGTTTTTTTTCTGATTGTGATTGGGCAGGATCACCCCTTAGATATGAAAAGCACATAAAGTTTTGCATTTTCCTTTGGATCCGGTGTTTTTAATTGGAGCTCTAGGAAGCAGAATATTGTGGCACAATCTACAGCAAAGGCTGAATATATTGCAATAGCCACAACAGTTAACCATGCAATTTGGAATAAAAAAGTCTATACTGATCCTAAGTTCAAGTAAACAAAACCTACTCTAATCTTCTGTGACAATCAATTTGACATTGCCATCTCCAACAATCTTGTGCAGCATGGGAGAACAAATCATTTCAATGTTAAGCTACATTTTGTAAGAGAGGCATAAGAAGCTGGAGAAGTCAAGTTGAGATATTACAATACCAAAAACCATTTAGCAGATATGCTAACCAAGAATCTACCTAAATCGAGGTTTGAAAACTTAAAAAACTGCCATTGGCCTATAAAATAAAAAGCGCCAAAGAGGAGTGAAGATCTAGTGGTGCACCCTTTTTGTAGAATCAAAATGAAGCAACAAGTTATCCTACATCAATAGTAAGCTCTCCTTTGTCAAGATTCAGAAGTTTGATTTTGAAACTCAAATGTAAGTGACATAAGTACTATATGTAATCATTTGTAATTTGAATTTTTAAGTTATGAATGTTAAGAATTTGACATATATATACCAATTTCAAATTTTACATTTTTGAAAACTCCTTTTATATATAATGAGGATTTACAATAATGGAAAGATGAGAGCTTCCTTTTGATATTCAATTTTTCTTGTACACCTTCTATGTGTCATCCTGTTTAATCACTGATATGCTTGCTTTAGTCACTGATATGCTTGCTTTAGTAGCAAGCTGTTATTTTCTAAACACCACGACACAACAAAATCATCAACCAGGTTCAGCAAACACCAACCAATAGGATCTGCCTTGATGTTAGAGAGTGTCCGAAAAAAAATTGTGTAATCAACTTTGTCTACAGCCATATTATTAAGTACTTTACCAGTCTAACTGTTTATCACACTTAGGCAGGCCAAGTTTTCTAGTCATTATAGCTTGATATTCATCCATGAATTTGGTTCCATATCTGTACAAAGTCAAACCAAACAATCATTTAAGTTACAGTCAATTAACAGCACTTTTTCTAATATCTCAAGATTATACCTTTCCATGGCATATCTGCTGCATGAAATTCTTTATTAGGACGGTGAGCTGGTCCCCCCTTGGCACTTTTCTTTTTTTGGTTAATACTTCTGCTGGACAGTTGAATGTGTCAATGGTATCTCAGATGGTTTTGGACTTGCTATTTACTTTGAAGGGTGGCTCGTCTTACCATGCATTTTACATCACACAAGACTTGATTCATGCTGAAACACTAGCCATCCTAAGCTGCTTTATTTGACTTGGGGGAGTCCCCCTAAATTGTCCGAATTCCTTGTCCTAGATAGAACTTGTCGAAACCTGACCATACATGCATTGAAATGGGGGTACGCCAATCCTTTTCTTCTTTTTTTTTTTTTTTTTTATAACAAACTCAATGATCAAGTGGGGAAGATGTGCTTTTTGACACTATCGAAGTGGTGTCACAGGAGACCTCCTTAGCCCAAGCTTCAAGGCTTCAATGTGTGAGGTTGAAAGACACGCGCAGCAATATCTTTGGAGTCCAAAGCTATGTTCTTTGATCCAGAATCTATCAGGAAGATTAACGGCAAGTAGCCACATGGGCTTATCCGTTTTATTATGGTAAACACATATTTTTGACGCACAGGTTGCATGTAACCCGACTTGAGTTTGGTCCAGAGTTAGAAAGAAGGGGGTAAAAATGACTCGTCCTCAGAATCTCTTCTAAAGATTATGTATCTCGATCCAAATCTCCTTTGAAGATCTTTGAACTTGAAAGTTAAATGAATCAACATTGATAGATATGCAAAGAAAGATGCCTCCGCCAATAAAAAAGATAGAGCAATAGAGGCAAAATACGAAACTACCTGCCCCTAGTACCTCACTCCCAAAAAGGAAAAAGAGAGAACCGCATGACAGGCGCAAGGTGGATCGTAAACGCACCAAAAAAACAGAAAACCTGACAGCAACAAAAATACGCGCACAACAGCGAATCAATGCATGCTGCCCACCGCCAGCTCTTTGCACAACAGCAGGTGGGTGGGAACTAAATTGCAGTTAGTCAGCTACACGAAACCTTATTAGGGAAGAGTTCAAGGTGGGTGCTTTTTTAGGGGGTCGGGGGGGACTCACATTCTTGCATTCTATAAATATGTTATTGTCGCATGTAATACACTGGAATCCCTGCAACCGTCTTTCCATTGGACCCTACAAACGCGGGATTCCAATGGATTACAACTTAATAAACTAATCATCTCTCCTCCCCCCCCCCCCTCTCTCTCATCTCTTACTGCTTATATATAACAAGGCGCAAGCGCGCAAAGGCCAACCCACCCCACTCCTTTTCACAGCAAAAGTCTATAATTATGGCACGGCAAAGCTATTCTTTGTTGAGCATTCTGCTTGTTCTTGGCTCTCTAACTAGTAGGCTAGCCACTGCGGAAAGCTATAGCACTGCTACGCTTAATCGTACTGGTTTCCCTAAAGATTTCTTTTTTGGTGCCCGCATCATCGTCCTACCAGGTGACAACTACTGTTTTTAATCTATTCACAAATTAAACACAGTCGTCTTGTTTTTCTAGTGTTTCTAATTAATTAAGTGTAATGAGAAGCTAAAACCGCACAATTCTCTTCCCTTTTTCAGTACGAAGGCGCAGCAAATGAAGGGGGTAGAGGACTGAGTATATGGGACACTTTCACTCACAAGCGTCCAGGTCTCTTTCTCCTCCAAACAATGTTTCATGCATTTGGTCCAAAGCTTTGTAGCTAATTCCCTTCCCTTCCATCCCCAGCGAACACAATCAATCAACGTAGGTGGCCATTTAGTTTAGACCCCATTGGAATGTTCAAAATAATAATAATAATAATAATGATAATGATAATGATAATAATAATACAAGAGCAATGAAATTAATTAAGGCTAAACAGGTGCACCAGTACTTCTTATGCACAAGATCTCTCTTTCTTTTTTTTTTTTTTTTTTTTTTTTTTCTGAAAGATCTAACTTATCTTTATAACAAAATGTCTCAATATTTAATGACAGATAAAATAGTCGATCATAGCAATGGAGATGTCGCTGCTGATTTTTATCATCGCTACAAGGTAACGTACACAAAAGGAAATGAGTGTTTTTGACCGTAGGCGAGTTTCATTAATTTTTTACTCAAAACATTCTTTTCTTCCACTTATGACATAAAAGAAAAGAAAATTTAAAATTGAGGGTCGGGGAGAGCTAAAAGAAAAAAACCAAAGGAGTAATGTGACCCCGAGCCTTTGGAAACAACACTGAAATAAATTTTGCCAGCTAAGCCAATTGACAAAAAAAAAAAAAAAAAAAAAAGGCAAAAAAAAAGGAAGAAAAAAAAATTTTATTTTTATTTGTTTTTTACTTGTCTAACGCTACATATTTTATTCCTGGAAACAGGAAGACATTGGCATTATGAAAGATATGGGTCTAGAAGCTCACAGATTTTCAATCGCATGGCCAAGAATATTGCCCAGTAAGATGACAAAATCCCCCTCTTCGCTGATTCGAAAAACCCACTAGTTGACCTTTTTCCCTTTTTTTTCTTTTCCCAATGGGCTCACTCTATGCTATTCCATCAGCTGGCAAGCTAAGTGGCGGCGTCAACAGGGAAGCAGTGACACACTACAACGATTTCATCAACGAGCTCATTGCCAATGGCATAACACCCTGGGTTACTATGTTCCACTGGGATCTTCCTCAGGCCTTGGAAGATGAGTATGGTGGTTTCCTAAGTCCCAAAATTGTGTAAGCAACCAACGAAAACTTCTCTCATATTAATTATCTGGAGTTATAAATTACACTGCATGCAATCGTGAAATTCTCATTTTGGCTTTTGAAAACATAGCTATACATCATGGCTGTAGGCCAAGCATGAGAAAGTTAATTCTACGTATTCATACAGAGATCATTTCCGAGATTATGCGGAGGTTTGCTTCAATGAATTTGGGGATCGAGTTAAGTATTGGATGACGTTGAATGAACCGTGGACCTTTAGTGAGGGTGGCTATGCTAGTGGCTCGCTAGCACCTGGTCATTGCTCAGATTGGCAAAAGTTGAATTGTACTACTGGGGATTCAGGAACAGAACCATACCTCGCAGCACACAATCAACTTCTTGCCCATGCTGCTGCTGTGAAGTTGTACAGAGAAAAATATCAGGTTCAGTGTGTTTCTTATAGTCGCACGAATGTTTGTGTAGCATGATCAATGTTGTCTTTTTCTTTCCGTGTTTGCATCATCATATCTTCCAGTCGGAGGATTATGGAAATAATTGCATCAAGACTTGGGGATGACATATCAAGGTCCGAATTATCCTAATTGTCAAAAATTTTTACAGGCTACCCAAAAGGGATTGATAGGGATCCCATTGACTTCACACTGGTTTTTGCCATATTCTGATACCGAGCAGGACAAAATTGCCGTACAGCGAGCCCTTGATTTCATGTTTGGATGGTATGTTGCGCATCTTCATTAAGCCATTTATTAGAACGGGCTACAAGTCACCTAACTTTCATGTAATGTTGCATCACAAAGAAGCCCATCCGCCCTGTTATCTACTCCGTAGGCTTGGCAACTCAAAAATGGGGAATTCGTGGGTAATTTGTCAGTGCTCTGGCCAATAATTTGTAGCGTTCTCGCAGGTTTATGGACCCGTTGACCTCCGGCGACTATCCACAATCAATGCGGGATCTCGTTCAGGAAAGATTACCCAAATTCTCAGCGGAGCAGTCCCAGATGGTAAAAGGTTCATTTGATTTTATCGGATTGAATTATTACACTACCAATTATGCGGCTCATATCCCAGACTCCGTAGCTTTAAAGGGATGCTACCTAACTGATTCTCGTACCAATCGTACAAGTAATGCTCTACACCTACTACTTCTATAATTAGCATGTTTGGAGTTGGTTTATCATTGTTCATTTTTGTTTGTAGCTGAACGCAACGGCATCCCTATTGGTCCAAAGGTATATTTGCCAACTGAAAAAGCCCTATTCTTGTAGTTGATCAATTTAGATTGGATGCAATATAAATAATTTAATCAACTTAATTTTCTTTGGAATGAAAAATTTTCAGGCTTCTGCAAGATGGCTCCATGTCTATCCAGAAGGATTTGAAGATTTGCTGCTCTACACAAGAAGAACTTACAATAATCCACTCATCTACATCACCGAAAATGGTATTTAACATCTAACATGTAACTTTGGAAAAAACTAAACAAACAAAAAAAAAAAAAAAATGCTTTTTGGCATGTTGGCATTCAAAACCCCACCTCTCACCTGGTTCCTACAATGCCAAGATTTTTTTACTTTTCGTTGTACAGAAAAAGAAGAAGAAGAAGAAAAAAAAAAAAAAAAAACGGCACGAGCATGCCGTTTGACCCTTCTGACATAAGAATTACATTTCTCCCTTTTGTCTAGGTGTGGATGACATCGATACTTCCAATTTAACTCTTGAGGAAGCCCTTGTTGACAATAGGAGGATCGACTACATGCAGGGCCACCTTTATTTCCTTCGGAGAGCCATGGAGTAAGTGCTCAATATCACCCTTCTTGGCTTGGTTCTGAAATACTAGTCTTTGCGTAAATTGTGTTGCCACCTGAACTACACGGTTACATTTTTTTTTTTTTTTTATTGTTTAATTTGGTTCAATTGCAGGAAGGGTGCCAATGTGAAGGGATATATTGCATGGTCATTACTGGATAACTTTGAATGGCCTGCAGGCTACACAGCACGATTTGGTCTGAATTACGTGGATTTCAAAAATGGACGCCAAAGATATCCCAAGAGTTCAGCCAAATGGTTCAAGAGCTTCCTCAAGATCGGGAATTAGTGTATGATGGTTTTGAGAGGAAAATAAAAGAGAGGATGATCTCTTCTCCGTCTATATTTTAATACACCACACCACACATTGTTGTTTTCTGTTGAACAAATTTTTTTTCAATCGATTTGTAATTGCATTCTTTCTTGACGAAAATTGCTTCTTTATCAAGAAAGAAAAGATGATCTACTTTCCGCATCTTTCGTTGCTCTTCCACCGCAATCGATTCTACTTGTGTATACAAACATGAATAGGTAAACGACTGACCAATCTCAAGAGTTTGAGGGGACCAGCATTTTTCTACCCTTGACCTGGAAGCGGAATGATGTTGCTCCTATCGATATATAGACAGCGCAACTAAGTAAGTAACGTCAAGCACGAAGAGCTCAATCGTTCTCCATGACATCGCAATCAAACATTCAAATTTTTTTTGGCCGGGGTAACTTTTAATTAACTTTAGGGCCTCTCGTTATATGGCCTCAAAACTCGGAAATGATTATGGAAAGAAAAAAACCACAAGCTCGTATCAGTCAATATAGAGAAAGTCCCTGTCGCTGAAAGGAAAACAAGTTTTTCCACCATGTGTCGCATTGTAGATCGCATTGAGTCAAGGCATTGAATGTGGCGAAAGGTGAAAACAACCCCTGGTCAAGCCAATACTTCACCGTACCAGATTTCGAGAGCATCTTATTTTCAAGCCGGATTGTTTTTTTAAAATGCCCTTGGTTTGGTACAGCAATCTTGTTTGGTCATTGCCTTTTCGTTGGCTTCTCCTTCTGCATCGCCACGCCTGATTGTTATAATGCCCCTGTTTCTTTCATCCGTAGCGTCTTCTCTCTGTTTCGTACTTTCAATCAAAATTTTCTTTCTTCGGAATCCGCTTTTTCTCCTGGCAATAGCACGGAATGCGACCCCAATACACGGATCAAATATTGGCGAAGCACCGCGATATATGTATCAATTTCTAAATTCTAGAGGACCCCGACAAAACTCCCAGTAAACGAGGAAGCCTCCATACTTCTCCAGAATCTCCCCCGTACCGTACTACCGTTGGCCATATTGGCAACGATTTGAATGCTGCTTCACCCGTATCCTTAAATCCATCCGGCACAGGCAAGTTTTGCTATCTCCACAAGCATGATTATCATTGCGTGCCAAACAAAGAGATTAAGAAAATGTTTCCATACGTTAGCTACTAAAAAGGTACAAAGATACAATACATATTCGATGTGTTATTGGCCACTGATTAACATTATCTCGTGGATATATTACGTACACATCGAGCTCAACTCCGCTTTTGCAACACAAACAACTCATGAAGAACAAGACAGCATGCAAACACCTGGTCGATAAGCCCATGCTGGTGGCAGGCGTGCATACTTTTCCATTCCAGGTTGCTCATCGTACGGACGCTCAATCAACTTCAGCAGCCTCCTAACCTCTCCCAAAATCACCCGTTTCGGCTGCGTCAATTGCAGTCTGGCATAAATAGTTCCTGAGCACGTATTTTGGATTCACTGAATCCATTTGGGCTTTCCTCTGTTCATCCGAGATTCCAATACCAGCCAGCTACAGAAACAGAAGAACATCACATAACGAAATTGAAACCGGGCAAAGCATGCAATGGAAGATATTTCTTTTCTTCGCATACGGAATGTACCAAAAATCATTGTTTCAAGCGTGCAACATTAGATATATCAGGTTGGCATGGTCATCGATAACTTTTGTACCTCCTGGACATATGATTGCACCCAGCTGATCCATGCCTCTTTGCGCTCATTGCCCATATCCAACAGAACAGCCTTCAGAGGAACTAATGACTCGTCTTTTGGAATGTTTGGATCTGAATATCCAGCGGTGCTCCCTTTTCGTAGAATTAAAATGAAGCAGCAAGTTATCCTACATTTCCAGTAACCTCTCTTCTGTCAAGTTTTAGAAGTTTGATTTTGAAAATCAAATGCAAGTGACATGAATACTATAAGTAATCATTTTTAATTTGAATTTTTAAGTTAGGAATGTTAAGAACTTGACATGTGTACCAATTTCAAATTTTGTATTTTGAAAACTTCTCTTATATAATGAGGATTTACAGCAATGGAAAGATGAGAGCATCTTTTTTATATTCAACTTTCCTTGTACTCCTTCCGTGTGCCATCTTGGTTAGTCACTGATATGCTTGCTTCAGTAGCAAGTTGTTGTTCTCTGCACACCACAACACAACAGAATCATCAACCAAGGTCAACAAACACTAACCAATAGTAGTATTAGAGCCACAAGATCCTTAGGGACCAATGAATTGAGTGTATGAACCTTCCAAACACTGTTGTAAGACAAGCTCCCAAAAAAATACTCAAAAAGTTGATCCATGGCCCTCAGTTTGGTTTTTCTTCTTTGCCACCACCTAAGTTCACCGGTGACAATTATACCTAGTGGACTATAATAATGAAAGCTTACTTGAGGGTTTTTGACCTTTGGAAGTAACTGAAAATGGCATGGTACCTATTCTTTTCCTTGCAAACCCAACTCTTCTTCAGCTAAAACATTATAGTGAACAAGAGTTTAAACAATATAAAGCCCTCAGATACATCTATATGTTAGTCACTCAGTCAATTTTCAACAGAATCATGACCTGTGCACTACAAAACAAGCATGGGATAGGTTAAAGGAGGAGTATAGAGGCAACCCAAAGACCAGAACCATGCAGCTGTTAAACCTGAGAAGGGAGTTTGAATTTCTTAAAATGATAGAAACGGAAACTATCAAAGACTACAATGATAGGTTGCTCCAAGTGGTTAACTAGATCCGAGTGCTTAGGGAAGACTTGCCAAACAAGAATGTGGTTCAAAAGGTTCTTGTGAGTATTCCAAAAAGGTTTGAAGCAAAAATTTCCTCTCTGTAAAACTCCAAAGATCTTACAACTATTTCCTTTGGTGAATTAATCAGTACACTTCAAGCTCAGGAGCAAAGAAGACTCTTAGGAAGTTGCTTGGAGGGTTTTGGAGGTCACCTTACCACCAAAAAAGCCAAGTGCAGAAGAAAAATCAAGTATGGAGCAAACAGTAGGAGAAGTTTAGTGATCAAAACTAGCAAATCTATAAGAAAAAGGC
>JBAPLH010000220.1:0-15842 GCA_037897445.1 Ceriops zippeliana
AATGAGTTATTTTCATAGGTTTTTATTATTATGTAATAGGTTGGATGAATTTCATTTAATAAGCTCATCTTAGCCAACTAGGATTTTTAAGGATTAGCATACAAAAAGTGAAAAAGGATGGTTGGAGGAGGTAGAACAATTTTTATATGAGTGTGTTAGCTATTTTCTCTAATTCTTTGAAAATTAATTTTAAACTTTTATAATTGAGTGTGTTAGTTTAATATTTTTCAACGTTGTCATTATTAGGAGTAACATTTGAATCTTATAGTTCTTGTTTTAAATTGTTTATAATCATTGGGTTAGAATTCCAATCCTTTAACATATGTTAGAACGATTCTAAAATAATATTGGTGTTGGGTTCTGTTTATATATAATTAAAATCCATATCATTTGGTATTAGAGCCTAGGTTCAAATTTAGGTTAGTTATCCCTATTTTAATTCATTTTATTATTGATTAGTGTTGGTTGTTAATTCATTAAAAAAATCAAAAAAAGAAAAAGAAAAAGAAAAAGTCAGATTCTACCATTTTTTTCTTATGCTATTAAGACTCTTGTGTTGGTTGGTGTAGTGAACTACTAATTATCAATCGTGGGGTTGTTGTTTCTAATAATTTCAGGTTTAAATTATAAAAAAAAAAACCATAAATTGTTTTTGAGTGATTCATAACTTTAACTTTGCTTTTATTGACTATTTTTCTGTCTTAGTAAGCTAATTATATCAATTGCATTCCTTATTTCTATTGGGCTTGGTTGAATATTAATTCTATTAATTACTTTCTTTGATCATGTCAGTTATTTAAAAAGATTGGTTTGGGGCTAGTATATTCAAGTTTTGATTTGTTCTGAATTTAGTTTGTTTAGAATTATTGAAAGAGCTCTTAGAGTCTTGTGTTTCATTATGTGAAACTTAAGAGTTAAGGTTAATTGTAGTTGAGTAAAGAGCAAACACATAAGGGGGTGAGTTTTGTGAGGTATATTCTTTATTTACAAATAATCTCACAAGTACAATGTCTAATGGTAAAAAAGGCAGTTTCCCATATAAAGAGGAGGAAGTAGTTATTCTAGACTTCAAATTGCTTATGAAATCTGTTGTAACAAATGATAAATCAAAGAAAAAATAACACCAGAATTTTACGTGCTTCGGTCTATGTGACTTACGTCTACAGGAAAGACAAAGGGAATACTCTTATTAGTAGAGAAAGTGTGTTACAGGATACAAAGAGTGTGGCTCACCTCTCAAATCTCTCTAATTTTTATAATCCTATTATGCCTATATATATAGGGATATAAGAAGGGAAAAAGGGTAATTTGGAATATAAGGCATATTCCAACAAATCTCCACCTTGCATTATATTCTCTAAACACACAACAAAATAAAATCCTTATATCTCTCCTCCAAATGGCTCCTTTAAAACGAACACCAATCAAGTCTAAGTAATGCTTGAACTTGCTACGAAAAATTGGTTTCGTCAACATGTCAGCTAGATTGTCTACAATAGCAACCTTTTTTACTGAAATCAAACCTTGAGATATAACATTTTGTAAGAAATGGTATCTGACATCAATGTGTTTGGTCCTCTCATGATACACTTGATTTTTGGTCAAATGTATAGCACTTTGACTGTCACAGAATACAGTGGTAGTTTCCTGTGATAAACCCAAATCAGTGACCAAACCTTTCAACCAAATAGCTTCCTTAACTGCTTCTGCTATTGCCATGTACTCAGCTTCAGTAGTGGAAAGAGCAACTGTTGATTGCAATGTTGCCTTCCAATAAATGGCACTACTTGAAAGAGTGAAAACATAACCAATTGTTGTTCTTCTTCTGTCAAGGTCACCCGCATAGTCAGAATCCACAAAACTAGTAATCAACCTACTGCCTCTGCTGAACATCAGTCCTACCTCTGTAGTACCTCTAAGATACCTAAGTATCCATTTAACTGCTTGCCAATGTGCTTTTCCAGGATTAGCCATATATCTACTAACTACATTGACTGCCTGCGAAATATCTGGACGAGTGCAAACCATAGCATACATAATACTGCCTACTGCACTAGAGTATGGAACATGTGACATATATTCCTGCTCCTCTAGGCTACTGGGTGACAAAGAGGATGAAAGTCTGAAGTGTGAAGCCAAAGGAGTACTTATCGGTTTGCAACTCATCATCTCAAAACGATTAAGAACCTTCTCGATGTACCTTTTCTGTAAAAGGCGCAACTCTCCTACTTGCCTGTCTCTGATTATCTCCATGCCCAAAATCCTCTTTGCAGCTCCCAAATCTTTCATCTCAAAATCTCTACCAAGTAGTTTCTTCAAATTGTTGATCTCAGATATATTTGTAGAGGCAACAAGAATATCATCTACATATAGTAGCAAATAGACAAATGATCCATCACGCAGCTTCCTATGGTAGACACAACTGTCATACTCACTCCTTGAGTAAACCATGACTTACCATAAAGTTGTCAAACTTCTTATACCATTGTCTAGAAGACTGCTTTAAACCATATAGAGATTTCTTCAACCTGCAAACTTGATCCTCTTTGCCTTCAATCTAGAAACCCTTAGGTTGATCCATATAAATGACTTCCTCAAGATCACCATGTAGAAAAGCAGTCTTCACATCAAGCTGCTCCAGTTCCATATCATACATAGCAACCATAGCTAGAAGCACACAAATGAAAGTGTGCTTAACAACTGGAGAAAATACCTCATTGAAGTCAATCCCTTCTTTCTGGCTATAACCCTTTGCAACCAGACGTGCCTTGTACCTTGCATCCTCAACTCCTGGGATTCCCTCCTTCTTCTTGAAAATCCATTTGTAGCCAACAGTCTTCTTATCTTTGGGAAGTTTCACTAAGTCCCAAGTCTGATTCTTATGCAGGGACTCAATTTCCTCAGTCATAGCAATGCTCTACTGGGAAGATTCAGCACAAGTGACAGCTTCTGAGTAGTTGCTAGGTTCATTGTACTCCACTTCTTCCGCTACTGCTAAACAATAAGCAAAATTTGAGTTTGAAAACCTGGCTAGTGGCTTGATAGTCCTTCTGGCTCTGTCTCTGGCGATACTGTACGACTGTACCTGTTGAGTATCTAAAGTACCCTCATCTGTTTCTGAAGTATTAACCCAAATCTGTTGACCTGACTTAGAAGGAATATCACTTTCAAACTCCACCTGCTGTGTGGAACTCCCACTATCTTCATCGTTTGGCCTTAAGACTTCCTCTTTTGGATACAACATAGTGGATTCATCATATGTCACATCTCTGTTGATGAGGAATTTTGGAGACTTAGGGTCTGGACACCACAACCTATAACTTTTCACTCCAGAAGCATAGCCAAGAAAAATGCATTTCTTAGCCCTCGGTTTAATCTTTCCTTCATTAATATAAGCATAAGCAAGACAGCCAAATATCTTCAAATCAGAATAATCTGTAGGTTTGCCTGACCACACCTCTTCAGGTGTCTTACACTTAATGGAAGTACAAGGAGATCGATTTACCAACCAACAAGCTGTATTAATAGCTTTTGCCCAAAACTCCTTGCCCAAACCTGCATTGGATAACAGACATCTAACTTTCTCTATCAAAATCCTGTTCATGTGTTCTGCAACTCCATTTTGCTGTGGAGTTTTTACAACTGTACGGTGTCGTACAATGCCTTCAATTTTGCAAAACTCATTGAATTCGTTATTGCAAAATTCAAGGCCATTATCTGTTCTCAGCCTCTTAATTTGCTTCCCAGTCTGTTTTTCAAGTAAAGTTTTCCACTGCTTGAAGGTTCCAAACACTTGACTTTTATGTTTCAAAAAATAAACCTAAACTTTACGAGAAAAATCATCAATGAAAGTGAGCATATAGGCAGCACCCATACCTTTAGAGAGAACCTGAGAAGGACCCCAAAGATCTGAATGGATATAATCCAATGTTCCCCTTGTTTTATGGATGGTTGTACTGAAACTCAACCTCTTCTGCTTTCCAAAAACACAATGCTCACAAAATTCTAATTTTTCAGTGTTCTGACCACATAAAAGACCTCTCTTACTCAAGGCAGCCATACCTCTTTCACTCATGTGTCCTAGCTGCATGTGCCACAACTTCGTCACGTCTGAATTTGAAACTAAAGTAGAAACTGCAGTTGAGTCTGTGACTGTCGAACCATGCAAGAAATACAATGTGCCAATTCTGGCAGTGTTCATCAATACAAGAGCACCTCTGGAAACCTTCAGAACTCCACCTTCACACCCAATCTTGCAGCCATTCTTTTCAAGAGTGCCCAAAGAAATAAGATTCTTCATCAAATCTGGAATGTGTTTGACCTCAGACAAGGTCCTAATGACACCGTCGTGCATCTTGATTTGCACTGTACCAATCCCAGCAACCTTACAAACATGATCATTTCCTAACAAAACACCCACTATTAATGGGCTTGTAAGTGGTAAACCATTCTCTGTTAGGAGTCATATGTTGCGAGGCTCCAGTGTCTATGATCCAGGTATCCTGAAATCTGCCTTGGCCTTGAGTGAAACAAAGCAGATCATCACTCTCATTTGTTGCCATATAAGCTTCTCCTGGTGGATGGTTCTTCTGATTAACGTCGTTTACTTTCACGAAAATTGAAGATTACAAATTGATGGCCTAAATCACAATCTGCCTCCAAAGTTACAGTGCCGCCCGAAGCTACAGTGTCTCCTCGTACTACAGTGCGACCCGAAGCTATAGTGTCTACTCGTGCTACAGTGCCGCCGACCCGTTGAAGATAGATCTATTTCTTTCTTCCGTCGGATCTGCTCCGTTTCAGTGCCAAACTACCAGATTTGCTCCGATGAAATTGAATTTGAGTGTCGACGGCATCCCCCTCAATGTCCCAGATAGTGCAGCTGGTGGATGTCTATGTCTGAGTCACCGGCAGCGAGGTGGGTGCAGCTTCTTCCCTCACTCCCAAGATCGGCCCGTTGGATCTGTCTCCCAAGGAGATTGGTGAAGAGACCGCCAAGGATTGGAAGGGCCTCCGCGTCACCGTCAAGCTCACTGTCTAGAACTGTCAGGCCAGGGTTGTGGTGGTCCCCTCTGCCTCTGCCCTTGTCATCAAGGCCCTCAAGGAGCCTGAGCCCAACCGCAAGAAGACCAAAAAAATTCAGTGGGATGCTGCTGGGTGGCCGAAGAGGAGGAGATAAATTTTTTTTTTTCAGATCGACGCGGTGGAGTGGATGGCCAGAGGAGAGAGAAAATTTTTTTTTTTCAGATCGTCGCGGTGGTGTGGGTGGCTAGAGGAGAGAGAAAAACAAAAAATTTTCAGCTGATCGTGTGGGGTGGGTGGTCGGAGGAGAGAGAGAGAAAATTTTTTTTTTCAGCTGATCGTCGCGATGAGTGGCCGGAGGAGAGAGAGAATTTTTTTTTTCTTTTCGGCTCTGATACTAATTTGTTGTAACAAACGATAAATCAAAGAAGAAAATAACACTAGAATTTTACGTGGTTCGGTCTATGTGACCTACGTCCACAAGAAAGATAGAGAGAATACTCTTATTAGTAGAGAAAGTGTGTTACACGATACAAAGAGTGTGACTCACCTCTCAAATCTCTCTAATTCTCATAACCCTATTATGCCTATATATATAGGGATATAAGAAGAGCAAAAGGGTAATTTGAAATACAAGGCATATTCCAACAAAATCTTTAGAGTAGAAGTTTGATAGGATTGACCAAATGTTTGGAGAAGTCAAGGATAAGATGTATAAAATAGAAAGCGAATCGAGTATGAACCCTAAGAGGCTAGTTGGGAGGGTTATGAAGGAATAATTTGAACATGATTTTTAGTGAAGATGGTGACGATTATTATGATGAGGGTGATAATGCTAATAAAATCTTCAATGGTGGATTTAAAGGAGGACGTGGTAATAGCAATAGTAGAGGATAAAATACAATAGAAATGTTTATGATTTGTATAATGAAGGCTAAGATAACAGAAATAGAGTGAAGGAAAAAGTAGACAGAAATTTAAGTAGTATTAAAATGAAAGTCCCCTCTTTCCAAGGAAAAGCTAACCCAAATATATACTTCGATTAGGAGAAAAGGGTGAAACTAATCTTTAATTATCATAACATCTCTAAAGAAAAGAAGGTTAAGATAGCTATGACTGAGTTTATTGATTATGTAGTAGTGTGGTGGGACCAGTAGATTACTACTAGAAGTAGGAATTTTAAAAGACCAATAGAAACTTTGAATGAGTGACTATGAGAAGAAAAAGATTTGTTTTTAGCTCTTATTATAGGGATCTGTGTAACAACTTGTAGAGCTTTATGCATGGTTATAAAAGTATGGAAAAGTACCATAAAGAGATAGAGATTACTGTGGTTAGGGCAAATGTAATGTAATATAGGGAGGCAACCATGGCTAGGTTCCTCTAAAGGTTAAATAAAAGCATAATTAATGTGGTAGAACTGTAATACTATGTAGAACTTGAGGACATGATGCACATTGCCATGAAAGTTAAAAGGCAGCTTAAGGGAAGGAGTACTTCTAAATATAATCAGAACTTGGGTTCATCTTTTTAGAAGTTGAATTGAGGGGAAAAGGAAAAAAGATGACTCTTAAGCTTAAAACCAATACACATAAACCCAAAACTAGTAGGAGTAGCCTTGAGAAGGGAAAATTTGAGGATAAACTTAAGGGCACCCAAGAAAAAACTACATACATCAAGTGTTTTAAGTGTTTGGGTAAGGGTCATGTAGCATTACAATAAAAGGTCTATGATTTTTAGGGAGGATGGTGAATATGAGATTGGAAGTGAGTTTAGTGATAAGGCTCACATGCCACTATTAGTATATATTAGTGATGTTGATGAAAAAGTAGAATACCAAAGCATGCTGGAAAAATTTTGGTGGTATGGAGAGATTTTTAGTGTACAATTTAATAAGAGAGATAATGTTGAGATGCAGAGGGAGAATATCTTTCATAGTAGGTGTTTAGTGAAAGATAAAGATTGTAACTTGATTATAGATGGGGGGGAGTTGTACTAATGTAAGTAGCATAGAGTTAGTGGAGAAGTTGGGTTTTCCCATAACCAAACATCTTAGGCCATATAACCTACAATGGTTGAATGAAAGTGGAGTGGTGAGAGTGACTAAACAAGTTGTGGTTCCATTTTCCATTGGTAGACATAAGGACGAAGTGTTTTGTAATGTTGTACCTATGTAAGTAGCGCATAAGTTATTAGGTTGTCCTTTGCAATTTGATAGAAGAGTTTTTTATGATGGTTACAAAAATTGTTATTCTTTCACAATGGATGGAAAACCATTCACACTTGTTCCATTGACTCTAAAACAGGTGTATGAAGACTAAATAAGACTTTATGAAAGTAAGCAAAAGAGAAAGAGCAAAAAGAAAGAGAAAGTAAAGAGAAAAAGAAAGTAAAGGAAAAAGAAGAAAAAGGTGAAAGCACTTGGGAGTCAAAAGTACAAGAGTGGTTGGGTTCAAAAAAGTGAAGATGAGAGAAAATAAGTGAGTGTTTTTGCAAAAAAAAAAAGCAAATGTTGGGGTTGCCTTCCAAGTTAGGCAACAAATAATGTTGATCTTTTATAAGGATTCTTAGTTCTTTAACATTGACTTTGATTCATCTTTGCTTAGAGCTATTTTATCTTTATTGCTGAATTATAATGATGTATTCCCTGAAGAGATCTTAGATAGCTTACCACCAAGGAAATAGATTGAATATCACATTGATCTTATTTTTCTAAAGCTCCCCATTTCTAATAAGTTAGTGTATAGAAGTAATCTTGAGGAGACAAAGGAGCTTAAGAGGTAAGTTGATAAATTGATGAAGAAGGGACATGTAAGGGAGAGCATAAGCCCATGCATAGTGCTAGTGTTGCTTGTGCTAAAGAAAGATGGATCTTAGAAGATATGTGTCGATTATAAGGCTATCAACAAAATAACAGTTAAGTATCGACATTTTATACCTAGGTTTGATGATATACTTGATGAATTGTATAGTATTTGTTACTTGTCTAAATTGATCTTAAGACTGAGTATCATTAAATTAAGATAAGGGAAGGTAATGAATGGAAAATTGCATTTAAGACTACGTATAGTTTGTATATGGTTAGTTATGCCTTCTAGTTTAACTAACGCATGTAGTACTTTTATGAGATTAATGAATTATGTTTTGAGACATTTCTTATGAAAATTTGTTGTGGCTTATTTTGATGACATATTAGTATACAATAAGAATTTAAAGGAGCATATTGAACATTTGCATTGTGTGCTTGATGTGTTAAGAAAAGAGAAATTGTATACCAATTTGAAGAAATGTGATTTTTGCAAGGATTTTCTCATTTTCTTGGGTTATATTGTGTTCGCTCATAACATAAAGGTTGATAAAGAGAAGATTAACACTATTTAAAAATAGCCTATACCTAAAAGCATGAGTAATGTGAGAAGTTTACATGGTTTATCTAGCTTCTATAGGAGGTTTATTAAGGATTTTAGTACCATAACTACACCATTAATTAAGATGATTAAAAAGAGTGTGGATTTTAAGTGGGATAAGAAACAATAAGATGCCTTTGATTTGCTTAAGTTTAAATTATGTAATGCACCACTTCTCATTTTGCTTGATTTTTCTAAGATCTTTGAAATTAAATGTGACGTATCAGGTATTGGGATTAAGGGGAGTTCTCATGTAAGAGAAATGACCTATTACATTCTTTAGTGAAAAGTTAAGTGGGGCAACATTGAATTACCCAACTTATGATAAAAAAATATATGCATTTGTTAGGATTTTAAAAATATGGTAACATTACCTTTGGACTGAGGAGTTTGTAATTCATACTAATCATGAGTCTTTAAAACATTTGAAAGGGCAAAGTAAGTTAAATAAGAGCATGTAAAATAGGTTAAATTTATTGAAACTTTTCCTTATGTAATTTAATACAAATTAGGTAAGAAAAATGTTATTGTTAATGTATTGTCACATAGGTACACATTGATTATTACTTTGAGCGTGAGTTATTGAGGTTTGAGCACATTATTGATTTGCATGTTAATGATGCTAACTTTAGTAATGTGTATGCTACATATAAGAAAGTTGCTTTTGGTAAGTTCTATAAACATGAAAGGTATTTGTTTAGAAGGAATAAGCTTTGTATTCCTCATGGGTCTATGAGAGCACTACTTGTAACAGAAGCTCATAGGGGTGGTTTAATAGGATACTTTGGCATTCAAAAGACTTTTGATGTTTTAAATGAGCATTTATTCGAGCCATATATGAAAAGAAATGTTAAAAGAGTTTGTGCCATGTGTATTACCTATAAACAAGCTAAGTTTAGGGTTTTGTCTCATGGTAAGTATGAAGTTTCTGACTTCTCCCTAAGATCTACTAGTTTGTGATACTGAGAGGGGGGGTGAATCAATATCATCACAATTCGTAATTCACAGGTAAGTGAATAACTTTAACCTCTTCTTAAAAGCGAACTCTTTCTCAGACTTGACTAAGGTGGATCTATTGCTACCTACTAATCACAATAGTCCCCAAAGTAACCTTTCAGACACCTTGCCTAATAGATAATTCAGATGTTCTTGTTTAGGTCTTTATTAGGTTATGGGTTGCCTGATACTTTAACTGCATTTGCAATTCAATTCAAAACACAGAACATAAAGCAAATTAAGGACACATGAGATTTACGTGATTCCGTCAACGTGACGTACATCCACAGTGGTAGGGGGTCTCCCTTATCGAGATTATCTACTATACTTAAGAATTCTAGTTACAATGGATGTCTTAATCCTTTTCTCCTTTCAATATTGCAATTACTAAGCAAGTATAATACAAAGATTATGTCTACCCTTTTTCTAACTTGTCTTACCTCTATTGAATTGAAAGGCTGCTCCACTATCACTTAGAAGTTCACCACAACGCTCTTTAACCTCTCTTGAAGAAATCTAGAAATATGTTGAGTTCTTTCAATGCTTCGTCGAATTTCTTCTCTACGTTGTTCCACACAGTTCCTGCTTTCACTGTCTCACTATCTCACCTGTCTCCTATTTCACGATCTCACTGTTTTATGGCCCACCTCACCTGTTTGTTTCTCTCTCTCTTGTTGTCCAGCCGAATTTCTCTCTTTTACCACCAGATTTCTCTTTTACTGGCCTTCTCAAGTTAGAGACATATACTGGCCTTCTCCACCAGTAATTACTCGTTTTATGACCCCAGACTCCACAATAAATGCAATGACCTTGAAACTGCCTCTTCTTGGGTCTGATCACAGTTTGTCTTCTTCTGTTCATCATTTACTGTGTAGGCAACGTAGTTGGTTTTTTTGCTTGTGTGACTTTTATTTCAACCACCTTCTTCTCCTTATTCTATTCAGCTATAGCCCTTTGCTGGCTGACTTTCTTTTCTTCCTTCTTGTTTGCCACCTTAGGTTGCTTCTTCAGATCTTCTTTATTCTTAGCTATCTTCTTTTTAGTCACAACCTTCTCTTTCAACTTCTGTGGCACATTCTTATTTTCTTTAGCCAATGCAGCCTCAGATTGCTGCACTTTTTCTATACTTTTCTCTCCTTTTATAGAACTTGTTTCTCTTATTATTTCAAGCTTTTGCAAGTTCTCTTTGCTACTTTTGAGTTGTTGCTGAAGTTTCAGCAACTCTTTCTCCATTTTTTCAATTTTTGAAACCCTTCAGCCAAGCTCTACTATAAGGTCTTCACATATTTTGATATATTCTTGAAATCTTCTCTTCAAGTCAATATGTTTAGCCTTTAATTTATCCTTTTGACTTTCAGCTTCCTCAAACTTTACTTCAACTTGTTTTATATGGGTCTCCAACCTTCTTATGGTTCTGCCCCTTCTGATTATCTCTTTTGAAGCTACTTCTAACTCAACTTCAAGATTTGGTTCTTCTTCATCAACCTCCTCTTTCTCTTCAGAGGTTGAACTACCACCTTGAGTTGATGCCATAAAGGCATCCTTATCTAATAATTCTTCATCTTCCTCCTCATCAGCTTCTTTTATCTTACTTATATAACTCTTGAATGAGCCTCTCTTCTTCTTCTGTGGGTTGGCAGTCTTCCTGTTGGACTTCTTTGATTTAAATGATGGTCTTCTCTATTTTGAATTCGGCTTATCATCACCATCCTCATCTTCATCATCAAGTTTCACTTTGCATTGGGAGACAAAGTGTCCAGTCTGCCCATACTAATAGCATCTTAAGGACAATTGTCCTTTCCCCTTCTTAGACCCTTTTTTGAATTTTCTTTTGAAGTAAGCCAACACTTCACCTTCACTTTCTTCCATATCATCATCATCCTTCTCATTGGATGATTCTTCTTCTTTTTTTATCTTCAAGTGCTTCATAGCTTTGAAAGTTGCCTCTTTTGATACCTTTGACATATTGACTTTATTCTCTTCTCATATGCAATGAGATTGCACTAAAAATCATGCAGATATATATAATTGAGATCTCTACTCTTTTTTATGGCTACTACCTTTGAGGCAAACCTCTCAGGTAGAATTTTCAAAATTTTCTTCATAATCGATAAGTCCTTCTTGTTCTTCCTATGACTTTTAAGGTCGTTTGCAACATCAATAACCCTAGTGAAGAACTCCTAGATTGTCTCAGTTTTTTGCATTCTGAGAGATTCATATCTCTCGTTGAACACTTGAAACTTAGCCTTCTTCATTCTATCATCACCTTCATAGATTTTTTGCAATATGTCCCATATCTCCTTGGCTGATTTGTAGTCCATAACTTTAACATACTCAACATCTATCAATGCTGAAATGATGACGTTTAAGGCCTTCCCATTTATCTTAAATTGCCTTAACTTCTATAAGGTTAGGTCTTTACTTTCTTCCAGAGCCACAAAACCTTCATGTATACATTTCCCCATGTTCATGCCTATGGTTGCAAATACCACTTACATTCTTGCTCTCCACATATGTTAGTTGGTTCCGTTGAAGATTGAAACCTTCTTGCTGTAAGTGGTGCTAGTCCCAGTATTGACTTCTATTTCTCAGTATGCTAAACAAGTCAAACTTCTAGATCTCTTCAAACTAGTACACCAAGCTGTTAAGCTTCAAACTGGTGAACCTATGCTCTAATATCAATTGAAGTTCCTAATTTCTCCCTAAGATCTACTAGGTTGTGATACTGAGAGGGGGGTGATCAGTATTACCACAATTCGCAATTTGTAGGTAAGTGAACAACTTCAACCTCTTCCTAAAAGCATACTCTTTCTAAGACTCAACCAAAATAGATCTATTGTTACCTACTAATCATAATAGTCCCTAAAGTAACCTTTCAAACACCTTGCCCAATAGACAATTCGAATGTTCTTGTTTATGTCTTCGTTAGGTTATGGGTTGGTTGATACTTTATCTGCGTTAACAACTCAATTCAAAATACAGAACGTAAAGCAAATTAAGGACACACGAGATTTACGTGGTTCCGTCAACGTGACGTACATCCACGATGGTTGGGACTCTCTTTTACCAAGACTATTTACTATACTTAAGAATTTCAGTTACAATAGATATCTTAATCTTCTGCTCCTTTCAATATTGCAATTACTCAGCAAGTACAATACAAAGAGTGTCACTTACTATATCTACCCTTCTTCTAACTTGTCTTGCCTCTGTTAAATTGAAAGACTGCTTCATTGCCGCTTAGAAGTTCATCGCAACACTCTCTAACCTCTCTTGAAGAAGTCTGAAAATACATTGAGTTCTTTCAATACTTCATCAAATTTCTTCTCTACGTTGTTTTCACACAGCTCTTACTTTCACCGTCTCATTGTCTCACCCGTCTCGTATTTCATGATCTCACTCTTTCATGACCTGCTTCACCTGTCCGTTTCTCTCTCTCTTGCTGTCCAACCGAATTTCATGATCTCACAGCCTTTCACTCTTCTTTGGTTGTTCACCTCTGTTCTACCGTCTAGCCATCTCTAATTTTGGCCGTGTTTTCTTTTTCTCGCCTTCCTGTTGAGTCTGATTTGGCTGTTCTTGGGTTTCTGCCGGTTGTTCTTCGTTCAGCCCGACCATCTCCCTTTTCACTCTCTCGATGGTTATTCTTTGTTCAGCTCAATCATCTCCTCTTTCTCTCTCCCTCGACCTTTGTTCTTCATTCAGCCCGGTCTTCTCCCCTTTTTTTCTCTCTACCTCTTTGTCATGTTGTCTCCTTGCCGATCGCTGCTGGTGTGCCGGTGGTGTGTCATTTCTTACAGGTTTCTCTCTTTTGTCGTCACATGGTTTGCTCCTATTTGCTTAATTTACTGACCACTCCTCTTTTCCTACGACAACTACTGCTCACTCAATGACTACTGTTCACTTGATGATTGAATCTACTTTGCTCTCTTATGTTCCTTTATATACTTCTCTATAAAAACCTAATAGGGCGAATTTACTGTCTTACCCTTCCATGTGCTTTTCCATTCTTGTCCCTCTATGTGGCTTTTACCTTCTTGCCCTTCCATATGGCTTTACTTTCTTGTACACTTAAACCTAATTGATAACAATTACAACCTATACAAGGCTGTGGGAACAACAAAGTATATGCCTTTAAAAATTTATTGAGTACCTTAAACTAATGTTCCTATGGATTTTATTCTTGGATTACCTAGGTCCAAGAAGGGCCAAGATTGTATTCTTGTTATAATTGACAAGTTTTCAAAGATGACACATTTCATTGCTTGTACCAAAACAAATGATGTTATACATATTATAGAGTTTATTTTTAGAAAATTTGTTCGCTTATATGGAGTGCCAAAGAGTATTGTGTCAAATAGTGATTGTAAAATTTTTGAGCCACTTTTAAAAGACATTGTGGGTTAAGCTTGGAACAAAGTCATTGTTTTCTACAACTTGCCATCCATAAATAAATGGACAAATTGAGATAGTAAATCAAACTCTTGGTATGTTGTTATGTGTTATTATTGGTAAAAACTTTAGAACCTAGGAAGAATGTTTGTCTTTTGTGAAGTTTGCCTATAATCGTGTTATTAATAATATTATGGGTTATTCCCTTTTCTAGCTTGTTTATGGTTTTAATCTATTATCTCTTTTGGATTTAGTAGCATTACCTATTAGGATAAGGTTAATTTAGATGGCAAAAAGAAGGTTGAAGTGGTTAAGCAACTTCATGAGAAAGTTAAGCTTAACAATGAGAGAAAAACCAAAGAGTATGAAATACATGCCAATAAAGGTCATAGGCATATAGCTTTTAAACCTGGTAATTGGGTTTGGGTACATTTGTGAAAGGACAGATTTCTTATACGAAGGAAATCAAAGTTGCAACTAAGGGGAGATGGTCATTTTCAAATGGTGGCAAGAGTTAATGATAATGCATATAAACTTGACTTGCTAGGTAAGTATAATGTAAGTGCAACATTTAATATTTTTGACCTTTTTCCTTGTCTTTAATAATGTAGGTGTTGATTTGAGGACAAATCATTTTAAAGAGAGTGCGAATGATGGAAGTCATATTATACCAGCTTAAATTAACAAGGGAGTTGATGTTTTGCAAAACCTTGGACCACCAATGACAAAGGAAAGGTCAAAGAAAATAAAAAAAGCATTTAACAACTTATTGTATGACATTTACTTACAGGAAGTTTCTAGGTATGAATTAAGGATAATAAAGGCTTCACCAGGGCTTACGAATGTGTCATCTATGGAGAAATATGAAAACCATGGCCTTAGGATAAAAGTTGGAGCTAGGAGCTCATGTTTAGGCATTTAAATAAGTTATTTTCATT
The DNA here is from genome assembly GCA_037897445.1 of Ceriops zippeliana. Lineage (NCBI taxonomy): Eukaryota > Viridiplantae > Streptophyta > Magnoliopsida > Malpighiales > Rhizophoraceae > Ceriops > Ceriops zippeliana. The sequence continues at coordinate 14,756 of JBAPLH010000220.1, forward strand.
GGTTATATTATTATGTAGTGGGTTGGACGGATTTCATTAATAAGCCCATTTTAGTGGGTGGGGTTACTGGGGTTAGCATATAAAAAGGGAAAAAGGATGGCTGGAGGAAGTAGAATAGTTTTTATGAGCGTATGAGCTATTTTCTTTGATTCTTTGAGAACTAATTCTAAACTTTAATACTTAAGTGTGTTGGTTTAATAAACTTATCATTTTTCAACGTTGTTGTTGTTTGGAGTGGTGTTTGAATCCCATAGTTCTAGTTCTTGGTTATTTATAATCATTAGGTCAGAACTTCAATCCTTTAACCTGTGTTAGAACAATCCTATACCAACATTGGTGTTGGGTTCCATTTTATATATAATTAGAGTTCGTATTAAGTAGTCATTTACAGTGCAGTCTTCCATGGACTTGTATGCCACTAAAAGGGGTGAAACAAGATATAGGTGCAATGTTTCCTCGATGATGGCTTGTAGGTATTCTAAGTTCTTTTTGTTTGATTCTTCTACTTGCCTATCTTTGCCAACATAGGTGTTCAACACAATTTGGGCCTTGTTTAATGCATTAAGGTGATTAAGCAATAAAGGTAGAGCCCATATTAGAATGATTGATGTCAGATTTGAGGCTACCATGATAAGAGCTTGCAATTTGATCCACAACAAAGCCCATATAATGTTATAATTGTTCAACATCAGTTAGATGATACAAAACATTGATTACTAAATCACAAAGAAATGACCTTAATTAAACTTGTTATACACCACATAATGTTTATTTTTTGATTTGTCCATAACTTGAACAATATGATAACCTTTTTTTTTTTTTGTAATTCTTCGTTCAATCGTCCTTTATCATTCAATCTAATCCTCTTATGCTGTTAAAAAACTAAAAAGAACTGGACTTAACCACTAAATTAGTGTTAAATTTGAAGAAATTTGATTTGATTTGAGGATTTCATAGTTAAACCCAATAAACCCCCCTAAAAATTGAAAACTAAAAGTTATGGAACTTGGGTAGATTCAAAAATTATAGCTAATGGGTATAAGGTTACTTATCATTAATAAAATACTAATTTTAAAAATATTATAAA
>JBAPLH010000221.1:600000-772500 GCA_037897445.1 Ceriops zippeliana
TCTACCTTAGTTGAATCTGGGAAAGAGTTCATTTTTGGCTTAAATTATCAAAATTTTTTTAAAGGGTGTGATACTGATTCACCCCTCTATCAGTATCACAGAGTAGTAGATCCTAGAGTGAAGTTAGGAACTTCATAAACAATAAACTCCTATTTAGGAGGGAATGCTATTACTTAATCTGACCTATTTAAGTATTCTAATTATATTAATTAGGCCTAGACTCTTTGTCAAACTTGAATTCGCACCATTTGAAACTTGGTTGGCTTGAATGTCTTGAATTAGCTCATTTAGTGCTTCTTTAATCTTTTTGGCTTTACCTCGTGTTATTGGGCCTCATACATCCATTGAAGCCTCCCACCTATTGTCTCTATGGTTCTCATCATTCCCCCTCTCCTCAAAAGGATTTGTTCCCGAATCATCACCTACATCAAAAGGGGAACAATCAGAAATGCTAAATGTTGCTCTCACATTATACTCACTAAGAAGGTCTAAATTCTAAGCATTGTCATTAATTCGGGCTACAACTTGAAAGGGATCATCTCCTCTAGGTTGTAGCTTCGAACGCCTCTGAGCTGGGAATTGTTCCTTGTGCATATGCACCCAAACCCAATCACTAGGTTCAAACACCACCTTCTTTTGTCCCTTGTTGACATGAGATATGTGTTGCTCAGGTTTTTTTTTTCAATATGTCAGTCTTGCATTCCCCATATAAGCTGGCATACTCATTAACAGGTATAGGTACCAAATCCAAAGGAGTCAATGGATTAAAACTATATACAAGTTCAAATGGAGAATAACTATTAGTAGAATGAACACTCTTATTAAACGCAAACTTGACATATGGTAAATACACTTCCTATGTTTTCAAATTTGTTCGAATAATAGCACGCAAAAGAGTAGAAAGAGTTCGATTAACTACCTCAGCCTGCCTATTATTTTGTGGATGACAAGTAATTAAAAACAATAGCTTAATACCTAACTTACCTCATAAAGTCTTCCAAAAGTAGCTTAAGAACTTTGTTTACCAATTTGAAACAATGCTTCATGGCATGCCATGCAAACGTATTACTTCTCTAAAGAATAAGTCAGCCATATTGTTTGCATTATCAGTTTTATGACATGGGATGAAGTGTGCCATCTTTGAAAATTTATCAATAACAACAAAATACAGAATCCCTACACCTTTTTGTTTGTGGCAATTCTAGTACAAAGTCTATAGATAAATCAACCCAGGGATGGTTAGGTATGGGTAAAGGGATATACAAGCTATGAGGTAAAACTCTAAATTTAGCTTGTTTGCATGTTATGCATTTCGCAGATATCCTCTCAACATCTCATTTCATTTGTGGCCAAAAGAAATGTTCACTTAGGACATCTAGGGTTTTCCTAACTTCAAAATGACTCATTAGACCACCCTCATGAGCTTCTCTTACAACTAATTCCCTCAAAGAACTCATAGGCATGCATAAATGATTTTCATTAAGTAAGAAACCCTTATGCCTATAAAACTTCTCAAAGGCTGACACCTCACATGCTCCATACACATTAGCAAAGTCAGGATCATTTACATATAAATCCTTAATGTGTTTAAATCCTAATAAGTTTACAGTAAGTGTAGAGATAAGGGCATACCTACAAGATATTGCATTAGCTACCACATTTTCGTTACCTTGTTTGTATTGGATGATGTAGGGAAAGGTCTCAATGAATTCAACTCACTTGGCATGTCTTTTGTTCAACTTTCCTTGTCCCTTCAAGTGCTTCAAAGATTCATGGTCAGTATGGATGACAAACTCCTTAGGCCAAAGGTAATGTTGCCATGTCTCTAAAGCCCCTACCAATGCATACATCTTTTTATTATAAGTAGGATAATTAAGGCTTGCTCCACTTAGCTTTTCACTAAAGTAAGTATTTGGGTTCCTTTCCTGCATTAAAACAACTCCAATGCCAATACCTGAAGCATCACACTCAATCTTAAAAGCTTTTGCAAAGTTACATAAAGCAAGTAAGGGTGTAGAACTTAATTTTTCCTTGATACAATTAAAAGCCTGATCTTGGTCACTACCCCACTTAAAACTCATGTTCTTTTTGATAAGTTTAATGAGTGGTGCGGCAATGGTGCTAAAGTCTTTAACAAAGCACCTATAGAAACTAGCTAGACCATGAAAGCTACGCACATCACTAGTTGACTTAGGTGTAGGCCAATCATGAATTGCCTTAAATTTTTCCTCTTCAACCTCAACACCTTTAGCACTAACAACATAGCCAAGAATTGTGATCTAATTAGTACAAAAGGAACATTTATGTAAGTTAGCATACAATTTCTCAAAACGTAAAATACTTACAACAGAATGTAAATGATCAAGATGACCTTCTAAGGTTTTACTATAGACCAAAATATCATCAAAATACACAACTACAAATTTACCAATGAATGCACGCAAAACATGATTCATTAGTCGCATAAAAGTGCTTGGTGCATTAGTGAGACCAAATGGCATAACAAGTCACTCATATAACTTATACTTAGTTTTGAAAGCTATTTTCCTCTTATCTCTCTCTCTCATCCTAATATGATGATTTCCATTTTTCAAATCAATCTTAGAAAAGACACATGACCCATGCAATTCATCCAACATGTCATCTAATCTAGGTATAGGGTGATGATACTTTACAGTGATTTTGTTGATTACTTAACAATCAACACACATCCTTTAAGTCCCATCTTTTTTAGGTACAAGTAGGACAGGAACAGCACATAGACTCATGCTTTCCCTCACATATCCTTTGGACATAAGCTCCTCAGCCTACCTTTGAAGCTCCTTTGTCTCCTCATGATTACTCTTATATGCTGGCCAGTTAGGGATGGATGCACCCGAGATGAAATCAATTTAATGCTCAATTCCTTTATTAGGTGGCAATCCACTTGGGACATCGTCAGGGAATACATCTTCAAATTCCTACAATAGAGTAACAACAACACTAAGCAAAGATGGGTCAAACTTGTTAGTGTTAAAATAAGCCTCCTTGTACAAAAGTACAATCATAGGTTATTTGGCATAGAATGCTCTTTTGACATCACTTCTTTTTACAAAGAGACTTTCTCTTTTCTTCTCTTTCTCTTGTGTTCTCACGTTTTCTCCTCTCTTTTCTCTTTTATCAATCTCTCTTTTTTGCTCACTCTCATTTTTAACCCTTAATTGATCCTATATGCTTGTTGAGGTGATAATGGTACAAGAGTGACAAGTTTTTAATTCATTACAAAGGAATATCGATTCTTAAAGCCATCATGCATAACTCACCTATCAAATTACCATGGTCTTCCTAATAGAATATGTCCCACATGTATAGGTACAACATCGCATAAAACTTCATTATGGTACCTTTCGATAGAAAATGATACAAGCACTTGCTTATTTACCTTTACTTTACCACTCTCATTCAACTACTGAAGCTTGTATGGTCTAGGATGCTTCATAGTAGGTAAATCTAGATTCTTAACCATAGTTGTGTTAGTGACGTTAGTGCGACTTCCACCATTAATAATCATACCACATACCTTATCTTTGATGAGACACCTTGTCTAAAAGATGTTAACTCCTTGCACCTCATTTTCTTGCTTCACTTGTACATTTAGTGCTTGCCTTATAATGAGAGCTACTCTGTTAACTAGATACTCCTCTCCATCAATTTCACCCTCTGATGATGGCACAAAATCATCATCCGATTCATTTTCAGTTTCAACATCACTGTTACTTCTCAAGATCATTGCACTCTTATTTGGACATTGAGATGCAATGTGACCCCTACTTAAACACTTAAAACAATAAACATCCCTATTTCTACTTGGTTAGGGTTTAAATTTACTTGTCTCCTTGCTAGAACCCACATTTTTGTGATTGGATAGCTCGGCTTTGGACTTCTAATTAGCTATCTCATCCTTTTTACTCCAATTTGACTTCAAAGATGAGGTAGAACCCAAATTTTGCCCAAACCGTGTGGAGCCTTTTGTTTAAGTTGCCTTTCAACTTTCATTGCCATGTGCACCGGGTTTTCTAATTCTACATAGTGTTGCAATTCAACCACATTTGCTGTCCCTATTTAGCCCATGCAAAAATTGAGCCATGGTTGCCTCTTTATCTTCTTCTCCATCTTTTTATCTTCTCCTTGAACAGAGTAAGATAAATGGCATAGAATTGAACAAATTGGAGAACATGGAATCAAAAACGAAAAAGGATATCAAGACAAACGAATTTAATGAACTAAACTCACAAAATTAGGATAGGGGTAGTATAACCTAAAGGGCAAACTTAGGTAATAAAATAGGAAAAGAGATGGTAGAATTAGAGTTGAGCAAGAGATGGTACAATTGGAATTGAAATTAGCACGTTTATGAGCTTAAACAAACAAGTAGAGAGAGAAGGATTGCAAACAAACAGATTTGTGCATTGGAATGGTAATGTACATAATAGACGAACTAAACAAAAATAAATAAATCATAAGGTAGAAAATTGAAGAGTAAGTGGATTTAACCTGATTTAGAACTAGGATTTGATACCAACTGATGCAGAAAACCCCAAAAAGATGTGGCTTAGGGACCTAACACATACAAGGAATCAAAGAACAACAAGGAAAGCTAAACCAGAGTTTAATATCACAAATCCTAAACCCACCCTTCGAAGGAACACGAACCTAGGGTATTTAAGAAGGATATGGAACGTCACACTTAAGGAAAGAAAGGGATTAGGAGTGATAAGTCGATTGGAATGCCACAAGAAAAAGTACCTCTTGATAAGTTCTTTAGTCCTTAAAAGAACCGAGAGAGAAAAACCCTTGCTTTCTATTTCACTCAAAGTTGTCTGATTTTTCAGAGCTTACAAGGGGTGCCTATTTATAGGATAAGATAGCAATTCTAAAGAGTCATAAATTCCTGCTTAGGAGAAATTCTTATTTTGGAAGAATTCCTAAATATGGACAAATTCCAACATAGACAATAAACTTCTATTTAGGAGGGGATGCTATTATTTAGTCTAACCTATTTAAGTATTCTAATTATATTAATTAGACTTAGACTCTTTGTCAAATTTGAATTTGTAACATTTGAAGCTTGGTTGGCTTGAATGTCCTGAATCAGCCCATTTAGTGATTCTTTAATCTTTTTGGCTCTAGCTTATGTGATTGGGCCTTCTGTAATATGCAATGGACCTCTTGCATCCATTGAAGCCTCCCACTCATCATCTTTATGGTTCTTATCAGGAGGTTAAATCCTTTATTTCCAATTTAACTACTTAATTATCTAGTAAGATTCTTTAATGGAACAATGTTTCACAATAATAAGGTTAATACATGATTAAGCCTTAAAAAATGATATTTATCATAGAAGAAAACATGGTGTTTCATTGAAATTGATAATTCATGGGATGATTGGTCGTAGGCTTATAGATTTGTTTATCGTGGAAACCCTCTAGCATTAAGTACTTGCCTACTAAGTCAAAGTGATTAAGGAAATTAAATCAAGCTATTACACAATTGTGTATTCTAGAATTATTTCAAAAATACCCAGGATTAATCGTCTTATACTTTATCCTTTTAAATTCTAATGATCCCTCTAATCCATTAACTCTTGGGCTACCTATTTTATGTCAGTATTATATTGTTGCTAGAAAAAATGTAGACGAGAAAATGAATCGTGCTTTTTAGATATTGGTACTTAATAAAGATCACATCCTTGGGCTATTCTTGTTTTTGGTTTGATGATGGCATTGGCTGCTGATGAATGTAACCATTAATTCTTGAAAATTTGAAAAGAATGGTCGAAAGCTTAAAAGTTTCAAAGGATTGTCCTGATGATAATGAGCAAGGCCAATAATAGGGTCCTGGAGAGGTGGATTTCAGCATTGAGATGATGGCAAGGTTGTTGTGAAGGGGTAACGCCATATTCTTGAAAAGGTCCGAAATACTCTCGTTCCTAAGTTTTAGGTTTCCTCATTATACTATAAACTTTCACATTGGATCTATCTTTACTTTTTTCTTAAATTTTAATATCAAAATTTATTTCTTCAATGAAATGACTTAAAATTTGATAATAGTTTAAGGGTTTTCAAAATTCCTTTTACATCTAAAATTGAATTGCTACATCTAATTTTCCATAATTTTACAACATAAAAAAGCAGAACACATAAGATGAATGCTTTTTCAAGCCAACAATACAACCAAATTAAGAAATTCATTTTTTAAAGTTATTTAAAGCAACATTTCCACAAAATATTATTATATATCTATTTAAGTTGTCTTCAACAATATTTATACAAGTTTCATTAGTGTGTCAATTAATTTTAGGTATATATATATATATATGAGAATAAACATAAAATTAAATAAAACAAAGAAGTAAATATAATATAAAATTATTTTATTAAATATAAAAGAGTATCATATATAGTATTGTTATCTCAAAGGTTACTAAGTCATTATGGTTTTAAAAAGAAATTATTAGTTTTCAACCAATATATTTTATTAATTTTGAATAAAAAGTATAAAAGTAAAAGTATAACATATAAAAGACTTAAAAAATAATTTTGAAATTAGGGAGAAGAAATGTCCATTAGTTTTACACATTGAGAAAAGGAAAAATATTTTACACTGGGAAGTAATGCACATAGATGACACTAATTTCTTGTGGAATGTGCATTGAGTGACAAAAAGGAATTGATTATCTAAGGGCCCTTAGATACTTCCCATTTTAGCTATTTGGTAAAAAATGTTTTAAAAGTAGATTTTTGACACTAGATATGGATTGAAAATTTAACTTTGCCTTAGAGGTTCTCTCGACACATTGCCTCGGTAAAGATTAAAGATGGTCTAGTTAACAAGTTTGAATAGTGAAAGGCTGATAAGTAGGAATGGGAGATTGTATAACATTGCCAATTGTTTGATTGGGAGGAAGGGCTATGCAAGGAGTTTGAAGGATTGCTGCATAGCCAACGACTTTTACAAATGGAAACAAACAAGCTAATATGGTGAGTGACAAGGAATGATGTATTCACTATGAAGTCATTTTGTGACATGATGAATGATCAAAGGGAGCTATTTAATGTCATACCTTCTTAAGGGTGAAATAGGTTGGCTATGCCTAAAGTTGAATACTTTGCTTAGCAGTTAATTAAGGGTTGGTTGCTAGTAAAAGAGCACTTTAAATTGGTTGGAGTGAAGAGGAGTCCTAACGTAGGTTGCACAACTTACAAGATGTCACAAGAATTGAGCAACCATCTTTTCTCCATTGTATTTGAATTTAGACTACATGGTGTAAATGTTTAGTCTAGTGAGGTATATCATAAGTGGTTCCAAATTTGATGGATCAAGCATGGAACTCATGGAGTGGGATATGCTACAAATATATGTTGAGGGAGATTTGGATATTGAGATTTTATACAATTACCTGATCTATCTAGCTGGCCTAAAATGTGTGTTGTTTCCCAGGTAAACCATTTTTGGTACACCAATTCTATGACCTAGTGTAAATGAAAATGTGGTTGTGGGTAAAGGCCAAATGGTCGATAAGCTCCTTCTCTTATAATGATTTCTTTTTGAATCTTAAGAAGCTTTGCTTTACACAAATCAATCAATACATTCAAATTCAACATGGATGTGGTCATGACAGAGGAATAGGGAATGGCAGGTATATGGGGTATATTGGGAAAGGAAGTAGGGTATATGATTTGTCTTTACTCAAAAGTAATAATGGCAACAAGCATTAATGAGAAAAATTATTAGTGGTTCAGGAGGTTGTAAGGTTGTAGGCCTAATAAAGGGAGGCTGGTCATACCCTTTTATCTATTGAAAACAACTCATGTATAACAATAACATGGATTTGTAGGGTTGAAGACCATAAAATCTTAAGCCAGTGTTCCACGACATCTGAGTCAATGCTAAAGGTTACTTATATTTCATCTTCTAGCCAGAAGAATACATCTTTTTTGCTAACATAATGGCAAAATAACGATTGAGCAAGCATGTGAACTTCTTGGAATAGGTGTAACAGTTCAGGCAAACATAAGTGCTTCAATAAATTGGTTGGGTTATTTGGTTATAGGCTGAGGGGAAAATGTTTTTTTAGATCGAATCTCCTAAGAAATTCAAAGCCTTCTTTTGTAATATAGAATAAGAGAGATTGTTAATTTTTTATGTAAAGTCTCTTAAACTGATAAGATTATCACCTTTGTGTTTTGAGCATCCCACAACACAATTATATGCTACAATTCATTGTTAATATTAATATTATTTTTACCTTTCAAAAAACAAGTAAAGATAATAAGAATTGTTGTAATAGATAAAAGTATAATTTACAAAAATTTTAAAAACTCAATTTTTTTATCTTCTTTTTATCAATGTGCATAAATAATTTATCTTATAATTTTTAAGCTAAATTATTTATCTTAGTTTCAAACATTTAAAATAAAATATATTTTCATGATGTTATGATTTGTTTTAAATTTATTTATTTATCTACCAAAAATATAATAATATTTTTAGCATATTTTATATTTCATATTTTAAATATGAGAATTTTAATTTAGCCTACCCTAATTTTGATTTTATATGTTTCTTCTTGCATTTTGTTAATTTTTGGAATAGTATTTTTTAAAATAATTCATACTTTGCTAAATGAAATAGAAGATATATTTTTTCACAATTTTTTTTATGTTTGACTAATAATGCATTTTGTCCTATTTAAATTACTAGGTGTGAACACAAACACACATTAGTATATTTTATTCACTTGCATCAGAAGATAATGGCAATTGTTATATATTAGCTCTACAACTTATATCAAATAAAGATTCATAGAGAAAAGGATTTACTTCATAACTTTTGTCATCAAATACGGCAAACTTCTCTTCATGTCTAGAATTCTATTGATATGTTATTGTAAGTTACACTAAAATATGAAAGAAAATGAAAACTAATCAACAAATTTCTCTACTTAATTTGTTATAGAAAAGGTCTAGGCTCTTTATTTATTCAAATCTATCTAAAGTTTTTTAGATTAATACAATTAACTAATTATGACAAAACTTCAATACACATATTTAACTCAAATTTGCAAGTTTAACTAATATTTTTTTAATTATTAGATTACACGACAAATTTATTTCAATTAAAAAAGGTTACCTCTATATACTAGGGAGTTGATGCTTTGCAAAACCTTAGCTGACCAATGGGCGAGGTCAAAGAGAATAAAGGAAGTACTCGACAACTTGTTGTGCAACATTTACTTACATAAAATTACTAGGCATGAATTAAGGATAATGAAGGTTTTGCAAATGTGTCATTTATAAACGAATATGAAAATCATGGCCTTGGGAAGGAAGTTGGAGTTGGCAACCTGTGTTTGGGCATTTGAATAGGTTATTTTCATGAGTTTTATTGTTATATAATGGGTTGGTTGAATTTTAGTATCAAAATGGATTATTTTCATGAGTTTTTGTTATTATGTAGTGGACTAGATGAATTTCATTAATAAATCTATCTTAGCAACTAGGGTTTTTGGTAGTTAGCATATAAAAAGGGAAAAAAATGGTGTATAGAGGAGGCATAACTTTTTTTTTAATGAGTAAATGAGATATTTTCTTTGGTTCTTTGAGAATTAATTTTGAACTTTCATAGTTAAGCATGTTGGTTCAATAAACTTATCTTCTTCAATGTTATCATTTTTAAGAGTGGCGTTTGAATCCTATAATTCTAGTTCTTCATTGTTTTATAATCATTAGATCAGAATTTTGATTCTTTAACCTATGTTAGAATGATCCTATACTAACATTGGTGTTGGGTTCTGTTTACATATAATCGGAGTTTATATCATTTGGTATTAAAGTCTAGGTTCTAATTTAAGTTAGTTATCCTTATTTTGATTTATTTTATTGTTGCTCATCAGTATTTGCTTGTTAATCCATAGAAAAAAAAAAGTTAGATTCTACCTTTTTTTTTTCTTATACCATTGGGACGCTTGTGTTAGTTGGCGTAGTGAACTACTACTTATCAATTAGGAGGCTATTGTTTCTAAGAATTAAGGGTTCATGGCATAAAAAAAAACCTTAAATTTTTTCTAAGTGATTTACAACTTCAATTTTTGCTCTCATTGATTATTCTTCTGTCCCAACAAGCTAATCGCATTAATTACATTTCTTATTTTTCTTATTCTTAGTTGAATCATAGTTATATTAATTGCTTTCCTCAATCGTGCTTTTTTTTTTTTTTTTTTTGAAAAGATTGGTTTAGGGCTTATATATTCAAGTTTTGATTTTTTTTTTTTAATTTAGTTTGCCTAAAACTATTGAAAGAGCTCTTAGAATCTTACATTTCATTGTGTTAAACATGAGAGTTAAGGATTGCTATAGTTGAGTGAAGAGCAAACATGTAAAGGAGTGAGTTTTGTGAGGTATATTATTTATTTACTAATAATCTTGCAAGTATAATGTCTAATGGTAAAGAAGGCAGTTTCCCATATGTAGAGGAGGAAGTAGTTATTCTAAACTTCAAATTGCTTATAAAATTTTTAAAGTAAAAGTTCAATAGGACTGACCAAATGTTTTAGGAAGTCAAGGACAAGATGGATAAAGTAGAAGGGGAATTAAGTGTAAATCCTAAGAGGCCAGTTGGGAAGGTTATGATTTTGGTAAAGATGGTGATAATTATTATGATAAGGGTGATAATGCTAGTAGAAACTTTAAAGGTGGATTTAGAAGAGGACGTGGTAATAGGAATGGTAAAGGAATATGAGACAATACAAATGTTTATGATAAGTATAATGAAGGTTGGGATAATAAAAATAGAGTGAAGAAAGGAGTAGATAGAAATTTAAGTAGTATTAAAATAAAAGTTCCCTCTTTACATGAAAAAGCTAACCTAGATGTGTACTTAGATTAGGAGAGAAAGGTAGAGCTACTATTTAATCATAACTTTTCTGAGGAGAAGAAGGTTAAAATAGTTGTAATTGAGTTTATTGATTATATAGTAGTGTGGTGGGACCAATAGATTACTATTAAAAGAAGGAATTTTGAAAGACCAATAGAAACTTGGAATGAATTGAAGACTGTGATAAAAAGGAGGTTTGTTCCTAGTTCTTATTATAACGATTTGTATAACAAGTTACAAAGTCTTACATAAGATTCCAAGATTGTAGAAGAGTACCATAAGAAAATGGAGATTGCTATAGTTAGGGTAAATGTAATAGAGGATAGGAAGGTGACCATGGCTAGGTTCTTCCGAAGGTTGAATAGAAGCATAGCTAATATGGTAGAACTACAACACTATGTAGAGTTTAATGATATGGTACATATTGTTATGGAAGTTAAGAGGCAGTTTAAAAGAATGAGTGCTTCTAGATATAATCAGAACTTGGGTTCATCTTTTGGTGATACGAAGAGCTCTTAGTGTACAAGTTAAGGAGAGAGATGATGTTGAGATACAGAGGGAGAATATCTTTCATAGTCGGTGTTTGGTGAAAAATAAAAATTGTTACTTGATTATAAATGGGGGTAGTTATACCAATGTAACTAACACAGAGTTGGTGAAGAAGTTAGGTCTACCCATTATCAAACATCTAGGCTATATAACCTGTAGTAGTTGAATGATAGTGGAGTAGTAAGAGTGACAAAACAAGTTATGGTTCCATTTTCCATTGATAGAAATAAGGAGGAGGTATTTTGATAGAAGAGGAGGTGTATCTATGTAAGCAAGACATTTGTTATCAAGTCATCCTTAGCAATTTGATAGAAGAGTTTTGCATCATAGTTACAAGAATTGTTATTCTTTCATCATGGATAGAAAACCATTCACACTTGTTCTATTAACAGTAAAACAAGTGTATGAAGACCAAGCAAAAAGAAAGAGAGAGTAAAAAGAAAAGAAAGTGAAGGAGAGAAAAACAAGGTAAAAGAACTTGAGAGTGATAAGTACAAAAGTGGTCAAGCTCAAAACAGTGAAGATGAGAAAAATCAAGTGAGTGTATTTACAAAAAAAGCAAATGTTAAAGTTGTTTTCAAAGCTAGGTAACAAATAATCTTGATCTTTTATAAGGATTCTTATTTCTCTAACATTGACCTTAATTCATCTTTACTTAGTGTTGTTTCATATTTATTGTAGGATTATAGTGATGTATTCTCTAAGGAGATCCCAAATGGCTTACCATTAAGGAGAAGGTTAAACATCACATTAATCTTTTTCTTGGAGCTCTTATTCCTAACTAGCCAACATATAGAAATAATCTAAAAGAGACAAAAGAGTTTCAAAGGCAAGTTGATGAGTTAATGAAGAAGGGTCATGTATGGGAGAACATGAGCCCATGTGCAATGCTAATGTTGCTTATTGAAGTTCCCGACTTCACCCTATGATCTACTAGTTTATGATACTGAGAGGGGGGATGAATCAGTATCACCACAATTCATAATTCACAGGTAAGTGAACAATTTCAACCTCTTCTTAAAAGCAAACTCTTTCTCAGACTCAACTAAGGTAGATCTATTGCTACCTACTAAACACAATAGAGCCCAAAGTCACCTTTTAGACACCTTACCTATTAGATCTTTGTTAGGTTATAGGTTGGCTAATACTTTTGCTATATTCACACAACTCAATTCAAAACACGAAACATAAAACAAAGTAAGGACACATGAGATTTACGTGGTTCCGTCAACGTGACATACATCCATGGTGGTAAGGACTCTCCCTCTATTGAGCCAATCCACTATATTTGAGAATACCAGTTAAAATGGATGTCTTAATCCTCTGCTCCTTTCACTATTGTAAATACTAAGTAAGTATAATACAAAGAGTATCACTTACTATGTCTACCCTTTTTCTCGTTTGTCTTGCCTTTATTGAATTAAATGACTGCTTCACTGCTGCTTAGAAGTTCACCATAACACTCTCTAACATCTCTTGAAGAAATATGGAAATATGTTGAGTTCTTTCAATGCTTTACTAAATTCCTTCTCTAGGTTGTTTCACATAGCTCCTGCTTTCACTGTCTCATGGTCTCACCCGTCTCCCATTTCATGTCTCACCTCACATTTCTAGTTTGTTGTTCCATGTCTCACGGCCTATCTCACGTTTCTGGTTTGGCGTTACACATCTCATGCATGTTTCTGGTTTGCACCCTTTGCTAGTCACATGCCTCATGCATGCTTCTGGTTTGACGCTTCACATCTTACATATGTTTCTGGTTTGCATGCCTTGCTGGTCACATGCCTTACATGTCCGTTTCACACCTCTAAACAGCTTGGTTTGCTCTCCCAGTGGTCTCCCCTTTCACAATTTCTTCTCTCTTCCCTTACGAACTTCTCTCTTACGTGAGTCACATGGTTTTCTCTAGCCGTCACACCTCTTTGTTGTTTGTTCTCCCTTGCCATCTAGCCTTACTTTGGCTGTTCTCCTCCTTGCTTGGCTGTCCACCCCTTTGCCATTGGTTGTGTTTGGTTGTGTAGATTGGTTTAGACATTTACCTTGTTTGGCCGTGTAGGTTGGTTTGGACGTTCACCTTTAGCTGTGTAGATTGGTTTGGACATTCACCTTTGGTAGGCCGGTTGTCTCCCTTTGGCTATCCCTTTGTGTTTTGCTGTCCAGCTCTTGCTATCTAGCCATTCCTTCCTTGTTTTCTCTCTTTGGCCGGTCACCCTTTGTGTTTTACCATCCAGTACCTTTTGATTTGTGATTTGCCATTCACCTTTGGTTGTTGTCCACCCGTGTCTTCTCCATTGCAAGTGATGGCTTATCGTTTGCTCCTTGGTGTTTACCAAGTGGTTTGCTTTGGATGTCTTTTTGTTTGGTCGGCTCCTTCCTCTCTTTGTGTTTATCGAATGCTCTCTTTTTGTTGGCCTCTGTTTTTAGTTTTGCCTTTCAAGGTCTTTATATACTCTCTTCCATGAAATTCTAATAGGGCTTACGCGACAGATTTACGTTCTTACCCTTACACGGCAGATTTACTTTCTTGCCCTTCCATGTGGCTTCACTTTCTTTCCCTTCCATGTGGCTTTACTTTATTGCACACTTAAACCTAGTTGACAATAATAACAACCCATACAAGGCTGTGAGAACAACAATCTCCCCCACTGTAATTGTTGGCAACACTCACAACAAAAGCCATTCTGTAGCAATTTCAACTCCCTCTAAATATGCAATCCCCCTTTGTTAATAGCTCCCCCTACACTGTTACTTCTCTCCTCATTTGCCAACCAATTACAAATTTGAAAAACTTGCAAAGTAGAGATGGAGGATTCACCTAAACTTCAGGCTTGAAGAGGCATTCACACAGACAAACTCATTTTGTGCCTTTCAAATAGCTCTGTGGATAGAGATTTAGTTAGATCTTGCATAGCCTCTTCAACAAATTTAGGTTCAACTTGTGAGAGTAAAGCAGTAGCTCCCACAATTCTTCTTCTCGTTGTAACTTCTATTGATGGGTCACTTATAATCTGATTTTCTTGATGAGCACTGGTCCACATTTTCTTTGGCTTTCTTTCTTACATAGTCTTAGTTGCAAAAGGATCTCTTTCTTCATCTTCAGACTCACTCTTCTCTAAGTTTGAACTTACTTCTTGTTCCTTTGCTTCAGGTTGGTCTGATTCTTCATCTACATTGAATTCATCTTCTTCATTGTCCTCAACTTCTTCATTCTACATTGTTTTCTAGTTCTCATCTATTCTCACATCACTAGACGTGATCACTTTTCCCAGCTTATGCAGAAAAACTTTGTAGCCTTTTGCCTTTGCTGAGTATTCCACAAAGATGCCTTTATTAGACCTAGCGTTGAATTTTCCCAAGTTTTGCTCCTTGTTCTTCACAAAACATGGACTACCAAAGATTCTAAGATACTTGGCTATTGTCTTATTCCCACTCCATAGCTCATATGGAGTCTTATCAGTATTGGGCCTTAGTAAAACTCTGTTTAGTAGGTGTATTGCTGTAAATGTTGCTTCTGTCCAAAATCTTGTGTGAATCTTGGATTTCAGTAGTAGAGTTCTTGTCATTTCAACCACATCTCTGTTTTTCCTTTCTATCACCTTGTTTTGTTGAGGTGTTCTTGCTATTGGTATCTAAAGGTGAATACCATGCTTTTCAAGGTAATCTTCAAAAGCTTCATTTGTAAATTCAGTGCCTTAATCTGACCTCTATACTTTGATCTTCCTTCCATTCTCATTTTTATCCAATCTTCTGCATCTCTTGAAGCAATTCAGAACTTCTGACTTGTGTTTGAGGTGAATGATGTAAGTCCTTCTCGAATAATCATCAACAAACAAGATGAAGTACCTTTCACCATTTAACCCTTTTGTTCTCATCAACCCACACAAATCAGTATGCACAATGTCGAGCACTGCTTTAGAACTAAACTCTTTGGTCTTATACTACGTTTTGGCACATTTTCCTTTAGAGCATACTGAGCAAACATACTCTTTCTCTCTCCTAAGTTCGGGAATATCTTTGATTCCATGAGTAGTGGTCAGCTTCCTCATGTTCTTCTGTGTTAAGTGTCCCAGCCTCCTATGCCAGAGTTGATTTTCTTCTTTTTTGGTGAGTAAACAACTGCTTATCTTGTCTTCATCAATCACATATAAATTTCCAACTGTTCTCTTCCCGACTGCAACAGTATTGCCTTCTTTACTTTTTACCTAGCAACTTGTTTTTGTGAATATTACCTTATGGTCTTCATTGTATAGTTGGTTGACGGATGCTAGATTATATCTGAGTCCTTCAACGTGCATAACATCTTTCAGCTTTCCTCTTCTAATGTTTACTAACCCCTGTCCATTAATGTTGAGTGAATCATCATTGCCAAACTTGACTCTACCTTCTCTTGACTTGTTTAGTTTTGACAATTTACTCTTGTCTCCGGTCATGTGTGAAGTGCATCCACTATCAAGGATCCACTGCTTATCCTTGTAGTCAGCTTTGAGTGCAATTTCAGCTATATTAGCCACCTCCATTTTAGCTTTATATTCCTTTTTTAAAACTAGCTAAAAGATAGCTTTCTCCTTTTTCTCAGCTTTGACTATACCGTTTGTTTTCACTATGCCATTAAGTGCCTTCTCTTGCTTAGGGAGAAGTGTTTTGCATCTCTTGGCATTATGGCCATCCTGCCCACACCTTTCACACTGTTTCAAGTTTACCAATATAGCAAACTTGTTCTTTGAAGCTACTGGTTTGGGCTTCCACCAACAATCCTCGTTAGTGTGTCCTTGCCTTTTACAGTATGTGCAAAAACTCACGACAGGTGTTCTCCTTTGAGTTTTGTATTGTCTCCCCCTGTATGCAGCATTTTATATTCTTAAGTTAAAGATATATACTAACCTTTTCCACCAACAGTTACTCGCCTTATGACCCTAAACTCCATAATAAAGGTAATGACCTTGAAACTACCTCTTCTTGGGTCTGATCATAGCTTGTCCTCTTTTGTTCATCACTTACTGTATAGGTAAAGTAGCTGGCTTCTTTGCTTGTGTGACTTTCATTTCAATCACTTTCTTCTCCTTCTTTTGTTCAACCATTGCCCTTGGCTAGTTGACTTTCTTTTCTTTTTGAGACGTAGTAGCTATGGGCTGCTGCTCTTTAACCACGTACATCATTTTTGGTATGATAACTATCTTCTCTTCTTTAGTTATCTTCTCCTGAGTCATAACCTTCTCTTTCAACTTTTGTGGTAAAGTCTTATTCTTCTTTTCTCTTGCAGAGCTTGTTTTTCCTACCACTTTAACCTTCTGCAGGTTCTCCTCACTCTTTTTGAGTTGTTTCTGAAGTTTTGGCAACTTTATCTTCATTTCTTCAATTGTTGAAGTCCTTGAGCCAAGCTATATAGTAAGGTCTTCATATATTTTGATCTGTTCTTCAAATCTTTTTTTCAAGTCAATATGTTCAACCTTTATTTCATCCTTTTGACTTTTAGCTTCCTCAGACTTTGCTTCAACTTGTTTTATATGGGCCTCCAACCTTCTTATGGTTCTACCCCTTCTGATTATCTCCTTTAAAGCTCCTTCCAACTCAGCTTCAAGAACTAGTTCTTCTTCATCAACCTCCTCTTCCTTTTCAGAGGTTGAACTACCACCTTGAGTTGATGTTATAAAGGCATGCTCATCTAAAGAGTCTTCATCTTCATCCTTATCAGCTTCTTTTGTCTGACTCATATAACTCTTAAATGAGCCTCTCTTCTTCTTCTGTGGGTTGACAGTCTTCTTGCTGGACTTCTTTGATTTGAATGATGGTCTTTTCCATTTTGAATTTAGCTCATCATCACCATCCTCATCTTCATCATCAAGTTTCACTTTGTACTGAGAAGCAAAGTGTCTAGTTTGCCCACAACGATAACATCTCAAGGACAACTGTCCTTTTCCCTTTGTAGACCCCTTCTTGAATTTTCTTGTAAAGTAAGCCAACACTTCACCTTCACTTTCTTCCTTGTCACCGTCATCATCCTCACTAGATGATTCTTCCTCTTCTGTTATCTTAAGTGTTTCATAGCTTTGAAAGCTGCCTCCTTTGATACCTTTGACGTTGAGGAGCTCTCAGTTGACTTTATTCTTATCTCATATGCAATGAGATTGCATTAGAGATCATGCAGAGACATAGAATTGAGATCTTTACTCTTCTCTATGGTTGCCACTTTTGAGGCAAACTTCTCAGGTAGAATTCTCATAATTTTCTTCACAATAAATGAGTCCTTCTTGTTCTTCCCATGACTTCTAAGGTCATTTACAACATCACTAACCCTAGTGAAGAACTCTTGGATTGGCTCATTTTTCTGCATTTTGAGAGATTCATATCTCTCCTTGAACACTTAAAGTTTGGCCTCCTTCATTCTGCCATCACCTTCACAGACTCTCTACAGTCTGTCCCATATATTCTAAGCAGATTTGCAATCCATAACTTTAGCATACTTAGTATCTGTTAATGCTGAAATGATGACGTTTAAGGCCTTCCCATTTATCACAAACTATCTTAATTCCTCTGCGGTTAGATATTTACCTTCTTCTGGGGCCACAAAACCCTCATGTACGGCTTTCACCATGTTTATTCCCATGGTTACAAATGCCACTTGCATTCTCACTCTCTACATATGGTAGTTGGTTCCATTACAGATTAGAACCTTTTTACTATAAATAGTGATGGTGTTGGTACCAGCATCCATTTCTCAGTATGCTAAACAAGTTAAAACTTCTGACACCCTTCAAACTAGTACACCAAACTGTTAATTTTCAAACTGGTGAACCAGAGCTCTGATACCAATTGAAGTTCCTGACTTCACCCTAGGATCTACTAGTTTGTGATATTGAGAGGGGGGGTGAATCAGTATCACCACAATTCACAATTCGCAGGTAAGTGAACAACTTCAACTTCTTCTTAAAGGCGAGCTCTTTCTCAGACTCAACTAAGGTAGATCTATTACTACCTACTAATCACAATAGTCTCCAAAGTTACCTTTCAGACACCTTGCCTATTAGGTCTTTGTTAGGTTATAGGTTGGCTAATACTTTTGTTGCATTCACATAACTCAATTCAAAATACATAACATAAAACAAAGTAAGGACACATGAGATTTACATGGTTTCATCAACAGGACGTACATCTATAGTGGTAGGGACTCATCATCTACTGAGACAATCTACTATACTTGAGAATACCAGTTACAATGGATGTCTTAATCCTCTGCTCCTTTCACTATTGCAAATACTAAGCAAGTGTAATACAAAGAGTGTCACTTACTATGTTTACCCTTCTTCTAACTTATCTTGCCTCTGTTGAATTGAATGACTGCTTTACTGCCGCTTAGAAGTTCACCATAACGCTCTCTAACCTCTCTTGAAGAAATTTGTAAATACGTTGAGTTTTTTCAATGCTTCACCAAATTCCTTCTCTAGGTTATTTCACACAGATCTTGCTTTCACGGTCTCACAATCTCACTCGTCTCCTATTTCACATCTCACCTCATGTTTTTGGTTTGCCATTCCACATCTCACAGCCTACCTCACATTTCTTATTTGGCATTATATGTCTCACACACATTTTTGGTTTGCACCCTTTATTGGTCACACCCCTCACGCATGCTTCTGCTTTGGCGTTTCACGTCTCACATATGTTTCTGGTTTACACGCCTTGCTGGTCACCCGCCTTACCATTGTTTCTAGTTTGCACTTGTCTGTTTCACACCTCCAAACAGCTTGGTTTGCTCCTTCACGGTTTCTTCTCTCTTTCCTTACAGATGGTGTGCTGTCTTCTCTCTTGTGTGAGTCATAAGGTTTTCTCTAGTCGTCACACCTCTTTGCTATGTGTTCTCCCTTCCCGTCCAGCCTTGCTTTGGCCATTCTCCTCTTTCCTTGGCCATCCACCCTTTTGTCGTTGGTTATGTTTGGCCGTGTAGATTGGTTTAGATGTTTATCTTGTTTGGCCGTGTAGGTTAGTTTGGACGTTCACCTTTGGCCTTGCTTTGGACATTCACCTTTGGTTGGCCGGTTGTCTCCCTTTGGCTATACCTTTGTGTTTTGCTATCTAGCTGTTCCTCCCTTGGTTTCTCTCTTTGGTGAGTCATCCTTTGTGTTTTGCCTTCCAGCACCTTCTGATTTGTGATTTGTCATTCACCTTTGGTTGCTGTCCAGCCATGTCATCTTTGTAGGTGATGGTTTGTCATTTGCTCCCTTGTGTTTGTCAAGTGGTTTACTTTGGACGTCTTTTTGTTTGGCTGGCTCCTTCCCCTTTTTGTGTTTACCGAATGCTCTCTTTTTGTTGGCCCTTTTTTTTTTTTTTTAGTTTTGTCTTCCCAAGGTCTTTATATACTCTCTTCCATGAAACCCTAATAGGGCTTATGCGGCGAATTTATGTTCTTGCCCTTACGCGGTGGATTTACTTTCTCACACTTCCATGTGGCTTTACTTTCTTACACACTTAAACCTAGTTGATAACAATTACAACCTATACAAGGCTATGGGAACAACATTTATGCTAAAGAAAGATGGATTTTAGAGGATGTGTGTCAATTACAGAGCTATCAATAAAATAACTATTAAGTATCGACATCCTACACTAAGACTTGATGATATTCTTAATGAATTGCATGGTTCTTGTTACTTCTCTAAAATTGACTTTAATAGTAGGTATTATCAAATTAGGATGAAGGAAGATGGTGAGTGGAAAATTGCATTCAAGATTAAGCATAGTTTGTATGAATAGTTAGTTATGCCCTTTGGTTTGACTAATGCACTTATCACTTTGATGAGATTAATGAATCATGTTTTGAGACCTTTTTTTAGGAAAATTTGTTGTAGCTTATTTTGATGACATATTAGTATACACTAGAAATTTAAAAAAGCATGCTAAACATTTATATGTTGTGTTTGAAGTGTTGAGAAAGGAGCAATTGTATGCCAATTTGAAGAAATTTGATTTTTGGAAGATCATGTCATTTTTTTGGATTATGTTGTGTCCATTCATAGCATAAAGTTGATAAAGAGAAAATTAAGGCTATTCAAGAATGGCCTACACCTAAGAGTGTGAGCAATGTAAGGAGTTTCCATGTTTTGACTAGCTTTTATAGAAGGTTCATTAAGAATTTGAGCACTATAGTTGTACCATTAATTGAGGTGATTAAAAAGAAGTATGGGTTTTAAGTGGGCTAAGGAACAACAAAATGCCTTTGATTTGCTTAAGTTTAAGTTTGATTTTTCTAAGATCTTTGAAATTAAATGTGATGCATTGAGCATTGGGATTAGGGGAGTTCTCATGTAAGAGAATGACTTATTACATTCTTTAGTGAGACGTTAAGTGTAGTAATATTGAATTATCCAACTTATGATAAACAAATATATGCACTTGTTAGAAGTTTAGAAAAATGGCAGCTTTACCTTTAGCCTAAGGAGTTTGTAATTCAAATTGATCATAAGTCTTTAAAACATTGGAAAGGGTAAGGTAGGTTGAATAGGGGACATACAAATAGGTTAAACTTATTCAATACAAATCAAGTAAGGAAAATGTTATTGCTAATGCATTATCACATAGGTACACATTAATTAGCACTTTGAGTGCTAAGTTGTTAATGTTTGAGCACATTATTGATTTGTATGCTAATGATGCTAACTTTGGTAAAATAAGCTACATGTATGAAAGCTACTTTTGGTAAGTTTTATAAACATAAGGGGTATTTGTTCAAAGTAAATAAGCTTTATATTCCTTAAGGGTCTATAAGAGAACTATTTATAAGATAAATTCATAAGGGTGGTTTAATAGGATGCTTTAGCATTTAAAGGACTTTTGATGTTTTAAATAAGCATTTCTTTTGGCTACATATGAAAAGAAATGTTGAAAGAGTATGTGTTAAGTCCATCTTTGATGACTAATGTTGTATTTGTTGTCAACAACATTTCATAGATTTATCCTTATTGATTTGATGTTATAAGTGCCTTGATATGTGTTTGTTACATTTACAAAGTGTTGGTAGCACCACCCAATAAGTAGCCTATTAAGGCAAAGGCTAAGGAAATTGCTTAGGATTTGGCAATGCAAGTTGTGGCTTGCCCATAAGTGCAATTTGTATCCATCAAGGAAACATCTAAAAGCATTCTGAATAAGGAAAAGTAGCTTGGGATATAGAGTGATCATTTGTCAACACCATTGATGGCAGGTTAACTTTAAATTCAATGAGTCAATATTGGCCATTAATAATAAATTTTAAAAGTCAATGCTAACCGTTGACCCTAAATTTAAAGAATTAATACTGATCGTTGATTATAGGGTAACCCTTGGAAATCAATGTTAATTGTTAATTATAGGGCAACCATAAACTCAAGGATTATAAATATCCATGTAGTTGTCAAGAAAAAGTGTGTTTTGTAGAACATTAGGTAGGGTTCAGCAAAAGAAAAAGAGTGTGCTATAAAATATAAGAAAGGGCTTAGCAGAGGAAGGAAACATGAGTGCTATAGAATGCTAAGAAAGTATGAGCACTACATACCATAAGAGAGGACATAATAAAGGAAGGAGTGTGTTGTAAAACATAAAAGAGGGTATGATAGAGGAAGAAAGAGTGAGCTGTAAAAACATAATAGAGAAACAAATTGTAATAATAAAGAGCAGCTACCAAAAAGAAAAGGTGAGAGCACAATAGTAAGCAAAAAAGAGGAAACCACAAAGAGCATTCTAGGCAGCCGTAAAGGAGAGAAAGATAATAGGTAGAAAAAAACTACAAAAAGAGAGCAAAGCTATGAAGAGAGGAACTGTAGAAAGATAATAGGGTTGTCAAGAGAGAAATTGCAAAAATATAGCAAAGCTATTAATAAAGAAATGATAGAGAGCATAGCTAAAAAAGGTGTGAGTTATAGAAATAGTGCACAGTAAAAAATAACTAGCAGCAGCACAATAGAAAATAATAGGAAGCAACATAGTAGAAAAGAAGGAGCAGCAATAGTAGAAAAAGAAGAAAAAATAGAGATAACCTGTAGTAGAGAGAACTTGAAAATAAGAGAACCTGGAATAGAGATAACCTACAGTAGAGAGAACTTATAGAGGAGAATAGAAGAGATAACCTTTAAAGAAGAGATAGCAACAACTACAAAAAAAGAAAGAGAAATCCAGCAGCAAAAGAGAGTGTACAGTAG
This sequence comes from Ceriops zippeliana, assembly GCA_037897445.1. Classification (NCBI taxonomy): domain Eukaryota; kingdom Viridiplantae; phylum Streptophyta; class Magnoliopsida; order Malpighiales; family Rhizophoraceae; genus Ceriops; species Ceriops zippeliana. The sequence continues at coordinate 622,632 of JBAPLH010000221.1, forward strand.
AAAGAGGTAGCAATTGCTGCAATGGCACTAAGAAGGAGAAAGTAGCAATAGTAAAAGAGAAAGAGAGAGTACACGGTAGAATGAGGCAGTAGTGATAGTAAAAAAGGAATATCAATAGTAGCAGAAAAGAAAGAGGGAATACACGACAAAAGGTGGCAATAGCTACAAAAAAAAAAGGAGGCAACAGTGGCAAAAAGAAGGAGAGAACCTGTAGAAGAGAGACAACAGTAGCGACTAAAAGAAAAGGAGAGAACATGCAGAGGAGAGGTAGTATTAACGACAAAAAGAAAAAGAGAGAACTTGTAGAAGAGAGACCAGCTTAGCTTGAGGAAAGAAACTAGTAGTGAGGAAGGAGAAGATCTATTTTTGTAATAATAGCCTATGCACATTAAATGATCTTTGTAAGGGATAATTTTTGTTATAAACTTTTTATATACTTCTTGAACAAGGATGAAAGACCCTTGGAGTGATTGAGAGATCATTGTAAATGGCAACATCAATTGTATCCTTTGATAATAAAAGTGGATCATGTGATCTAGGAGTGATTCTATCACACCATGGATGTAACTTACACATTGCGGATGAACCACAGAAAAAATTTTGTGTGTTCTTGGGTACTTGTGCTTGCTTGATATTCATATGGCCATTCTCACTTAAAGAAGTAAGATAAAAATGGATCATCGACTTTAATAAGTCACAAAGATTTAATTAAGATAGATTTATAAAAAGTAAGCATCTCACACTGATTCAGTCCCTCCCTCTCTCAATGTGAGACCTAAGAAGGTCCTCATTAATTAATATCAGAGCTTGGTTTCCTTTGTTGATCCATTCTGCTTTGATCTGAATGTTTTGTTGCTACTGTGAATCTTTATATCTACTGCTAGTTAATATCATTGAAAGCATAAACAATATTAATAGCAAGGGTATTCTCACTTTTAAGGGATAAAATTATCAGTTATGAAAGAATAGAATGTTCCTATATCTGATGTCACTTGGTTTAGATGTGTTTGAATTTGCTATTAATGGCTTCACCCCTGTTGCTAAATGTGCCTCTATAACACCTACTGATAAGAAGAATTTAGAGTGTAATGGAAAAGGTAGAAATTCCTTATGTATCTCTTTATCAAACAAAGAATTCACTAAAGTGATGGGGTATAACACAACTAAATAAATTTGGGACAAATTGAAGAATATTTATGAAGGAGACAAGGTTGTAAAGGAAGCCAAGTTACAAATATGAAGGAATAGATTTGAAGACATAAAGATGCTAAATCATGAATCTGTGAATGCTTTTTTTACAAGAGTAAATGAAATTGTATACTCCATTAAAGACTATAAAGAGGAGATCAACGATGCTACTGTGGTAAGGAAGATACTTAGAACCTTACTGGAAGCTTTTAATACCAAAGTTTCCTCCATAAAGGATGAAGACTTGGATAGGCTGCTGCTAGATGATTTACATAACATATTGGTGGTTTATGAAATAAGAATAGACCCAATAAAGAAATAAAAGAAGTATAAGGTAGAGAAGGAGTTAGCCTTTAAGGCAATGGAAAAAATTAAAGATTAAAGAATAAAAAGAGGAATTTGATAGCATCTCTAAAGAAGAAGATGGTGATACTAAATTTGATAAAGTTATGGCATACATCACCAAAAATATAAGGAAAAGCAAAGGGAAGTATAAGGAAAAATGACTCTTGAAGTGCTTTAGTTGTGGAGGCATTAGGCACTTTATCATGGATTACCCAAAGAGAAAATAAGTAGATAATGATGATGATGATGATGAGCCAGCTCTATGAAGGAGAACAAAGAAATCCAATCATTCTAAAGGTAGAAATTTAAGTGCCAAAAGGAAAAAGAAACTCTTTAGATCCAAAAGAAGAAATTTCTTGAGCAAATTGGATGAAGAAGATTCTAAAAAAGAAGCTAATGATAATTCTGATGATGGTGCTGTAGAAAATGTGTTAGTTGCACAAGTAGATGTTGAACAAGAATCCTTAAGTGATATGGAATTAGCTAAAGTGGAAGTGAATAAGATGGTGCAATAACTTAAGAATGAATTAAGATCTGGTTTACACAAAAACAACAAGCTAGAAAAAGAGATAAAGAATATAAAAAAGCTAAATAAAAATTCTGTTGTTAATAAATCTAATCTTTGGGTGAAAGAGAAAGAGTACTTAAAAAGAATTGAGGTGTTGAATGCACTTAAGGAATAGCAAGACAAAATACAAGAATATCTTGACACTAAGGTGATTGTACAAAAGCAAGAAGTGCTGATTTTACAAGCCAAGCTCCACAAGGTTGAATCTAAATTAAAGAAGTATGAAAAAAGCTTTATACAGACTGTGGAAGTGAGAGGAGAGACTTCTTTAGCAAATGCTATCAAGGAGGATGCTACCAAAAAGTTAGATAAGTGTTTAAGCAAACAAAGACCTTATTCCATGGGGAAGAAAGGATTTGGCTATGTTAAAAAGCCAAATGTGAGGGTAGTAGAGAAGAAGAAAATTATACTTGTGCCTAATAGGAAAGATATGATGAAATCTCCCATTCAAAGGAGATAGGTTATCAAAGATGGAAAGAATATTGCCATAATAGGTACTAAAGATAGGAGATATGAACTTGTTAAAAGAAGAAGATTCAAATTTGAAGGATTTTATTGGTGTTGTAGTAAGTATGGGCATAAGGTTAGTGTGTGTTGGAGTAATGGGGTTATAATAAAGAGGAATGTAAGGCAAGAGTCTAAGGGGAGACTTTATTAAGAAAGGAGACAGCCTCAAGTGAAAAGATGTCATATTCCACTAGGAAACATATTTGATATGTTGGAAGAAATTTGTGGAAGATGCAAAATGGTTGGACATACTACTGAGGAATGCTTGACATTGCTACCTAGTCAAAGAGTGCAAAGGAGAACACCTACATATGCTCCTATGTTTGGCTGAAGAAGAAAAAAAGGAAAGGAAATGGTTATGATTGTGGAAGTAGCTTTAAAAATTTCCAAGAAAGAAAAGCTATGGATACTAGACAGTGGTTGCTCTTTACACGTGATAAGAGACTCCAAGGTATTGAAGGAAGTAGAAAAATATAACGGAGGGTAAATCACATTTGGCAATGATAGTGCCTTAAAGATTAAAGGTGCTGGTGCTGCTAAAATTGGTGCAAAAAAGCTAAATTCAGAGGAAGTGTTTTATGTTGAAGAGCTAAAACATAATCTAATTAGTGTTAGCCAACTTTGTGATGATGAACATAAAGTTACTTTCAGCAAGAGTGGCTGTATGGTAAAGAGATTAAGTGATGGTGTTGTTCTTATAAAGGAAGAAAAAAACAAATGAAAACTTATACCAAGTTTCCAGCAACAATAACACATACTATATGAGTACCAAAGATGAGAATTTGTTATGGCATAAGAGATTGAGACATCTTAGACAAAAGGGGCTGAACAAATTGTCCAAAATGAAGCTATGAAAGATGTACCAAAGTTGAGAAGAGAAAGAAATACCATTTCCAGCACATGTCAAAAAAGGAAGATAGTGAATGCTACCCATAAAAATGTGGAGATTTAAACAAAGAAGCCATTGAAGCTCATTCATTCAGATATATTCACTAAACCTCTATCAAGAGAGATGTTCCAAAAGTTAAGGCTAACTTTCTATGTTCAGCCACCCCCTAGAGGCTAAGGTATGCCTCTAACCCCTTTCCCATTTCCTCTTCTATTATTCTTTGGATTTATTGTTAAAGGGGGAGATATTTTGCATAAATCTAAAGAGAGTATGTACTGATCAAAAGGGGGAGTAGCTTGATAAATCTAAAGGGAAAAAATCAAATAAAGGGAGAGAAATTGTCAAGGGGGAGAAATAGAAAAAAAAGGGAGTTAAAGGTTGTTTCCAATTGGTATCATACACACATATAAAAGGGTGATGCATGTTTTAAAGGGAGTTATGAATGTCAAAAGTTGCTACATGTGCTTAATTGCTGATTTTTGGATTTAATGTGTTGCCAACAAATCCAAAGAGAAAGATTGTTAAGCCTATCTTTAATGGCTAATGTTAGATTTGTTGTCAATAGCATATCATAAATTTATCCTTGTTAATTTCTCGTTATGAGTGCCTTTGAGATGTGTTTGTTGCATTTACAAAGTGTTTGTAGCACCAACCAATGAGTAGCCTGTTAAGATAGAGGCTAAGGAAATTGCTTAGCACCTAACAATATAGGTTGTGGCCTACCTATAGGTGCAATTTGTATCCATCAAAGAGAAACCTAAAAGCACTGTGAACAAATAAATGAGCTTAAGATGTAGAGAGATCGTTGTCAAAATCGTTGATGGTAGTCAACCCTAAAATCAATGAATCAATGTTGACCATTGACCATAAATTTTAGGAGTTAATACTAACCATAAACCCTAAATTTTAAGAATCACTACTGATCGTTGATTATAAGGCAACCCTTGGGAATAAATGTTGACCGTTGATTGTAGGGTAACCCTTAGGAATAAATGCTGATCATTGATTATAAGGCAACCTTTAAGAATCAATGCTAATAATTGATTGTAAGGCAACCCTAACCTCAAAAGTTATAAATATCCATGTAACTATTAAGAAAAAGTATATTCTGTAGAACATTAAACACTAGGTAAAAGAAAAAAAGTGTGCTTCAAAATATAAGAGAGGGTATGACAAAAGAAGAAAAAGTGAGCAGTTGAAATGTAATAGAGAAATAGATTGCAATGATAGAGAGCAGCTACCAAAAAGAAAAGGTGAGGGCATGATAGTGAGCAGAAAAGGGGAAATAACAAAGAGCATGCTAGGTAGCTACAAAGGAGAGAAACACAGCAAGTAAAAAATACTACAGAAAGAGAGCAGAGCTATCAAGAGAGGAATTGTAGAAAGAGAGCAGAGCTATTATGAGAGGAACCGTAGAAAAAAAGTAGAGTTGTCAAAAGAGAAATTACAGAAATAGAGCAAAGCTATTGAAGTTCCCGACTTCTCCCTTGGATCTATTAGTTTGTGATACTGTGATACTGAGAGAGGGGTGAATTAGTATCACCACAATTCACAATTCGCAAGTAAGTGAAAAACTTCAACCTCTTCTTAAAAGCAAACTCTTTTTTAAACTTGACTAAGGTGGATTTATTGCTACCTACTAATCACAATAGTTCCCAAAATCACCTTTCAAACACCTTGCCTAATAGACAATTTGGATGTTCTTATTGAGGTCTTCGTTAGGTTATGGGTTGGTTGATACTTTAGCTGCATTCACAACTCAATTCCAAACACAAAACATAAAACAAATTAAAGACACACAAGATTTACGTGGTTCTATCAACGTGACATACATCCATAGTCTATCCACTATACTTAAGAATTCCAGTTACAATGGCTGTCTCAATCCTCTACTCCTTTCACTATTGCAATTAATAAGCAAATACAATACAAAGAGTGTCACTTATTGTGTCTACCCTTCTTCTATCTTGTCTTGCCTCTGTTGAATTGAAAGGTTGCTTCACTGCCGCTTAGAAGTTCACCGTAACACTCTCTAACCTTTCTTGAAGAAATTTGGAAATACGTTGAGTTCTTTCAATGCTTCGCTGAATTTCTTCTCTACGTTGTTTCACAAAACTCTTGCTTTCGCTGTCCTATGGTCTCACCCGTCTCATGGTTCCACGATCTTACTGTTTCATGGCTTGCTCTCTCATTGTGTGTTGTTTTGTCGTGTTGCTCTTTTTTTTGCCAGTTGTATATTTTCACCGTCCACCTCCTTTGGCCATATCAAATTTTTTCCCTTCTCGGTTGGTTACTGTTCATTGGCTGTCCACCCCTCTATTCTTGCCGTAATGGGTTTTTCTCTCCTTCCCTGTTTGGCCGTTAGGTTTCTCTCTCCTTTTTCCGGTGGTGTGTTTTGCCGTGCTCACTTGGTTAGCTGTTGGGTTTCTTTTTCTCTCCTTCCCGTCGACTCCTCTATTCTAGCCGTATACCTCTTTTCTCTCTTTTCCAATGGTTGTCTCAATTTTTCTCTCATTCTCTCGTGTTCTACCGACGGTCTCTCTCTCTTCATCCAGTCAGATCTCTCTCACCATCCAGTCGGATTTATTTCACTATCCACTATGTTTTGCCATTAACTCGTTTTTCCTTCTAGCTCCCTTTCAACCGTTTATCTATTTTTCTGGTTGTCTATTTCTCTCTCTACCTCTTTGCTGTGTTGTCTCCTCGTTGACTGCTATGTGTTGTTCCTTATGGGTTTCTCTCTTTTGTCATCACACTATTTGCTCCGAACTGCTCAATTTGCCAATCTCTCCTCTTTTCCAACAACGACTTTTTCCAATGATTGCATTTTTCACTTTTTTATGTTGGCCTTTATATACTCCTCCATAAAACCCTAATAGGGTGAATTTACTGTCTTGTCCTTCCATGTGGTTTTTACGTTCATGCCTCTCCATGTGGTTTTTACCTTCTTACCCTTCCATGTGACTTTACTTTCTTACACACTTAAACCTAATTGACAACAATTACAACCGATACAAAGCTATGGGAACAACAATCTCCCCCTTTGTAATTATTGGCAACATTTATAACAAAAGCTACTATGCAGTAGTTTCAACTCCCCCTAAATATGCAGTCCCTCTTTCTTAACAACTCTCCCTACACTGTTGCTTCTCTCCCCCTTTGCTAACCAATTACAAATCTGAAAACTCACAAAGTAGAGATGGAAGATTCACCTGAACTTCAGGCTTGAGGAGGCATTTGCACAGATAGGCTTAATCTGTGCTTTTCAAATAGCTCTGTGGACAGAGGTTTAGTTAGAATATATGAAATTTGATCTTTGGTACCAACATACTCTAACTGAATTGTACCTTGTTCCACTTGATCTTTGATGAAGTGATACCGGATGTCAATATGCTTGCTCCTTGAATGTCGAACCAGATTTTTGCTGAGATCAATAGTGCTTTGATTATCACAAAGTACACTTACTGGTAACTTCACTTCAACACCCAAGTCTACCAATTGTCTTAACATCCATATCACTTGTGTACATGCTGCACAAGCAACCACATACTTAACCTCAGCTATGCTCAAAGCAACATTGTTTTGCTTTCTATATAACCATGCAACACACTTTGAACCTAGGTAGAAGCTGTAGCCATTGGTTGATTTTCTATCATCTATACTTCCTACCTATTCTGCATTAGTGTATGCTTGTAGTTCAACAGAATCCATGGCTACTACAATCCCATTTCCAGTGTTCCTTTGAGGTACCTTATGATTCTTTTCACTACCAATACATGAGACTCCTTAGGATCAGCTTGGAATCTGCTGGCAGTGCACACAGCTTGCATAAGATCAGGCCTTGATGCTGTATGGTATAGAAGGCTCCCTATCATCTTCCTGTACTCTGTAGGGCTTGTACTCTTTCCCTCCTGATCTTTTGTTAACATGCAGCCCACTGTCATAGGGGTATGGACAAGTCTGTTATCCTCTATGCCAAAACTTTTTAGCATCTTTTTGGCATACTTCATCTGAGAAATAAAGATACCTTCTTTACACTGCTTTATCTATAATCTAAGAAAGTACATCATTTCTTCAATCAATGATATCTTAAATTCCTCACTCATCTTCTGTGCAAAATCTTGGCATAGCTCAGAGTGATCTCCTCCAAAGATGAAGTCATCTACATATACTATAGTTATCAGCTGGCCTTTCTCTGAGTTGAACACATACAGGTTATTATCAACCGTTCCTCTTATGAAGTTCAACCTTCTCAAGTATGTATCCAACCTACTGTACCATACTCTTGGAGCTTGCTTAAGACTATATATCTTGTATGCATGTGTCTCATTCTCACTAATTTGTACTCCATTGAGTTGTTCAATATACACTTCTTATTTTAAGAGCCCATTCAGAAAGTCAGACTTTACATCCATCTGATAGACTTTATACCTCTTGTGTGCTACCAAAGCTAATAACATTTTCATCAACATTTATCCCTTCTATCTGAGTATAGCCTTTCTACACTAGTATGGCCTTGTTCCTCACCACCTTGCCATCTTTATTGTATTTATTCCTAAACACCCATTTTGTTCCTATAACATTCTTCTTAGTGGGTCTTAGAACTAGCTCCCATTTATCATTCTTCTCAATTTGATCCAGCTCCTCATTGATAGCTTTGACCCAGGCTTTGTCTTGAATAGCCTCTTCAATAGACTTAAGCTCAACTTATGAGAGTAAAGTAGTATCTCCCATAATTCTTCTTCTTGTTGTGACTCCTGCTGATGGGTCACCCAAGATATGATCTCTTTGATGAGCACTGGCCTATGTCTTCTTTTTCCTTCTCTCTTGCACAGTCTTAGTTGCAAGCGAATCTCTTTCTTCATCTTTAGACTCACTTTTCTTTGATTCTAAACCTACTTCTTGTTCCTTTTCTTCAGGTTGGTTTGATTCTTCATCTATCTAAAAGTCATCTTCTTCATTGTCCTCAACTTCTCCATTCTGCATTCTTTTCCAGTTCTTATCTATTCTCACATCACTGGACATGATCACTTTTCCTAGCTTGTGTAAGAAAACTCTATAACCTTTTGTTTTTACTGAGTATCCCACAAAGATGCCTTCATCAGACCTAGCATCGAACTTTCCTAAGTTTTTCTCCTTGTTCTTTACAAAACATGTCCTACAAAAGATTCTGAGATATTTGACTATTGTCTTATTCCCACTCTATAGCTCATATGGAGTCTTATCAGTATTAGGCCTTAGTAAGACTTTATTCAATAAATGTATAGTTGTAAATGTTGCTTCTGTCCAACATCTTGTGTGAAGCTTGGATTCTAGTAGTAGAGTTCTTGCCATTTGAACCATATCTCTATTTTTCCTTTTTACCACCCCATTCTGTTGAGATGTTCTTGCTACTGCCATCTGATGGTGAATATCATGCTTCTCAAGGTAATCTTCAAAAGCGTCATTTGAAAATTCAGTGCCTTGATCTGACCTCAATTCTTTGATCTTCCTTCCACTCTCATTTTCAGCCAATCTTTTATATCTCTTAAAGCAATTCAAAACTTCTAACTTGTGTTTGAGGTGCATGATGCAGGTCTTTCTGGAATAGTCATTAACAAACAAGATGAACTACCTCTTACCATTTAACCCTTTTGTCCTCATCGGTCCACACAAATCAGCATGCACAATGTCAAGCACTGCTTCAGAACTAAACTCTTTGATCTTATACTGGTTTCTAGCATGTTTTCCTTTAGAGCATGTTGAGCAAACATACTCCCTTTCTTTCTTGAAGTTGGGAATGTCTCTAATTGCATGAGTAGTGGTTAGCTTCCTCATGTTCTTCTATGTTAAGTGTCCTCACCTTTGATTTTCTTCTTCTTTGGTGAGTAAACAACTGCTTGTCTTGTCCTCATCAATCACATATAAATTTCTAGTTATTCTCTTCCTAGCTGTAATAGTATTGCCTTCTTTACTCTTTACTTGGCAACCTATTTTTGTGAATATCACTTTGTGGTCGTCATTGCATAATTGGCTGACAGATGTGAGATTATATCTGAGTCCTTCAATGTGTATAACATCTTTCAGCTTTCCTTTTCCAATATTCACTGACCACTGACCACTGATGTTGAGTGAATCATCATTGCCAAAATTGACTTTGCCTTCTCTTGATTTGTTTAGCCTTGATAATTTATTCTTGTCTCTCGTCATGTGCGAAGAGCATCCACTATCAAGGATCCACTACTTATCTTTGTAATTAGTCTTTAGTGCAATTTCAGCTATATTAGCCACCCCCCTTTTTGCTCTATATTTCTTCTTTTGAACTGGTTAGAAGATAGCTTTCTCCTTTTTCTCAGCTTTGATTGCACCGCTTGTTTTCCCTATGCCATGGAGTGCCTTCTCTTGCTCATAGAGAAATGTGATGCATCTCTTGACACTATAGCCATCTTGCCTACACCTTTCACACTGTTCCAAGTCTACCAATATAACAAACTTATTCTTTAAAGCTACTGGTTTGAGCTTCCACCAATAATCCTCGTCAGTGTGTCCTTGCCTTTTACAGTATGTGCAAGAACTCACGATAGGTATTCTCCTCTGAGTTTTGTATTGTCTCCCCTTGTATGCAGCATCGTATCTTCTTAATATGGAGACATATATTGGCCTTCTCCACTAGCAGTTACTCACCTTATGACCCCAAACTCCACATTAAAGGTAATGACCTTAAAACTGCCTCTTCTTAGGTCTAATCACAACTTGTCTTCTTCTGTTCAACACTTGTTGTGTAGGCAATGTAGCTGGTTTCTTTGCTTATGTGACTATCATTTTAATCACTTTCTTCTCCTTCTTCTGTTCAGCCGTAGCCATCTGCTTGCTGACTTTCTTTTCTTCCTTCTTGTTTGCCACTCTAGGTTGCTTCTTCAGATCTTCTTTATTCTCAGCTATCTTCTTTTGAGTCACAACCTTCTCTTTCAACTTTTGTGGCACATTCTTATTTTCTTTAGCCAATGCAGCCTCAAATTGCTGCACTTTCTCTACGTTCTTCTCTCCTTTTGCAGAACTTGTTTCTCTTATCATTTCAAGTTTTTACAAGTTCTCTTTACTACTTTTGAGTTGTTGCTGAAGTCTCAGTAACTCTTTCTCCATTTTTCAATTTTTGAAGCCCTTGAGCTAAGCTTTACTGTAAGGTCTTTACATATTTTGATATGTTCCTCAAATCTTCTTTTTAAGTCAATATACATAGCCCTTATTTCATCCTTTTGACTTTCAACTTCCTCAAACTTTGCTTCAATTTATTTTATATGGGCCTCCAACCATCTTATGGTTTTATCCCTTCTGATTATCTCCTTTGAAGCTGCTTCTAGCTCAGCTTTAAGATCTAGCTCTTCTTCACCAACCTCCTCTTCCTCTTCAGAGGTTAAGCTACCACTTTGAGCTGATGTCATAAAGGCATGCTTATCTAATGAGTCTTTATCTTCCTCCTTATTAGCTTCTCTTATCTGACTCACATAACAAATAAACCTCTCTTGTTCTTTTGTGGGTTGGTAGTCTTTTTGTTGGACTTCTTTGATTTGAATGATGATCTTCTCCATTTTAAATTCTGCTCATCATCACCATCCTCATCTTCATCATCAAGTTTCACTTCGCACTGAGAAGTAAAGTGTCCAATCTACCCATAATAATAACATTTCAAGGACAACTATCCTTTTCCCTTCTTTGACCCCTTTTTGAATTTCCTTGTGAAGTAAGCCAATACTTCACCTTCTCTTTCTTCCTTATCATCATCATCATCCTTACTAGATGATTCTTCCTTTTCTTTTATCTTCAAGTGTTTCATGGCTTTGAAAGCTACCTCTTTTGATACCTTGGTTGTTGCAGAGCTTTCAATTGACTTTATCCTCATCTCACATGCAATGAGATTGCACTAGAGATCATGCAAAGACAAAGAATTGAGATTTCTACTCTCCTTTATGGCTACTACCTTTGGGGAAAACCTCTCAAGTAGAATTCTTAGAATTTTCTTCACAATCGATGAGTCCTTCTTGTTCTTCCAATGACTTCTTAGGTCATTTACAGCGTCAATAACCTTGGTGCATAACTCTTTAACTATCTCATTTGTCTACATTTTAAGAGATTCATATCTCTCCTTGAGCAATTGAAGCTTAGCCTCCTACATTCTGCCATCACCTTCATAAATTTTCTGCAATTTGTCCCATATCTCCTTGGCAGATTTGCAATCCATAACTTTAGCATACTCAGCATCTGTCAATGTTGAAATGCTGACGTTTGAGGCCTTCCCATTTATCTCAAACTGCCTTAACTCCTCCGAGTTTGGATTTTTACCTTCTTTCGGAGCCACAAAACCCTCCTGTACATATTTCACCACATTCATGCCCATGGTTGTAAATACCACTTGCATTTTTGCTCTCCACATATAGTAGTTAGTTTCATTGAAGTTTGGAACCTTCTTGCTATAAATGGTGCTAGTGCTAGTACCAGCTTCCATTTCTCAGTATGTTGAACAAGTCAAACTTCTAGATCCCTTCAAACTAGTACACCAAGTTGTTAAGCTTCAAACTGGTGAACCAGTACTTTGATACCAATTGAAGTTCCCAACTTCTCCCTATGATCTACTAATTTATGATACTGAGAGAAGGGTGAATCAGTATCACTACAATTCGCAATTCGCAGGTAAGTAAACAACTTCAAGCTCTTCTTAAAAGCAAACTCTTTCTCAAACTCGACTAAGGTGGATTTATTGCTACCTACTAATCATAATAGTCCCCAAAGTCACATTTCAAACACCTTGCCTAATAGACAATTCGGATGTTCTTGTTTAGGTCTTCATTAGGTTATGGGTTGGCTGATACTTTAGCTATGTTCATAACTCAATTCAAAATACAGAATGTAAAGCAAATTAAAGACATATGAGATTTACGTGGTTCCGTAAATGTGACGTACATCCATAGTGGTAGGGACTCTCCCTTACCGAGATGATCCATTATACTTAAAAATTCTAGTTACAATGGATGTCTTAATCCTCTGCTCCTTTCACTATTGTAATTACTAAGCAAGTACAATACAAAGAGTGTCACTTATTGTGTCTACCCTTTTTCTAGCTTGTCTTGCCTCTGTTGAATTGAAAGGCTACTCCATTGCCGCTTAGAAGTTCACTGTAACGCTCTCTAACCTTTCTTGAGGAAATATGGAAATACGTTGAGTTCTTTCAATGCTTTGCCAAATTTCTTCTCTATGTTGTTTCACACAACTCCTGCTTTCACCGTCCCACGGTCTCACCTGTCTCCTGGTTCCATGGTATTAATGTTTCACGGCCTGCTCTCACGTCATGTGTTGTTTTGCTGTGCTGCTTTTCTTTTTGCTAGTTGTATATTTTCACCCTCCACCTCCTTTGGCTATATCAGATTTTCTCCCTTCTTTACCAGTCACTATTCATTGGCCGTCTACCCCTTTGTTCTAGTCGTAACTGGTTTTTCTCTCCTTCCCTATTTAGTCATCGGGTTCCTCTTTCCTTCTGCCGGTGGTGTGTTTTAGCGTGCTCACTTGGTTGGTTGTAGACCTATTTTCTCTCTCTTCCAACGGCTGTCTCAATTTTTCTTTCTTTCTCTCTTCGTCCATCCAGATCTCTCTCACTGTCTATTTTGTTTTGCCATCGACTCATTTGCCGTCTAGCTCCCTTTCAGTTGTTTCTCTATTTTTTTGACCGTTTGTTTCTCTCTTTACCTCTTTGTTGTGTTGTCTCCTCGCCAACTGCTGGTATGCCAGTGGTGTGCCATTCCTCATGGGTTTTTCTCTCTTGCCATCATATGGTTTGCTCTTATTTGCTCAATTTGCCAACCATTCCTCTTTTTTTACGATAGCTTTTTCCAACGGTTGCATTGTTCACTCTCATATGTTGGCCTTTTTATACTCCTCCATGAAACCTTAATAGGGCAAATTTACTGTCTTGCCCTTCTATGCAGCTTTTACGTTCTTGTCCCTCCATGTGGCTTTTACCTTCTTACCCTTCCATGTGGCTTTACTTTCTTGCACACTTAAACCTAGTTGACAACAATTACAACCCATATAAAGCTATGGGAACAACAACTATCAAGAGAGAAATGGTAAAGAACATAGTTGGAAAAAGTGAAAGGTGTAGAAATAAAGCACAACAAAAAATAATAAGAAGCAGCATAGAAAAAAAGAAAGAGTATCAATGGTAGAAAAGGAAGAAAAATGGAGATAACCTGTAGTAGAAAGGGCTTACAGAGGAGAGAACTTGCAGAAGAAAGAACTTGTCAAGGAGAGACAATAGTAATTGTAGAAAACAAAAGAGAAATGTAGCAGTATAAGAGAAAGAAAAAGTGCATAACAGAATGAGGCAGTAGCTGCGAAAAGAAGGAGTTAACAGTGGTAGCAAGAAGGAGACAATAGTAGCAGTAAAAGAGAAAGAGAGAGTACATGGTCGAAGGAGGTAGCAACTACAAAAAAAAGGAAGCAGTAGCAGCAAAAAAAAGGAGAGAACCTACAAAGGATATACTACAGCAATAAGAGAAACAAAAGGAAAGAACCTGTAGTAGAAAAACTCTGTAGAGGAGAACCTATAGAGGAGAGATAACAATAGTAGTAGAAAGAAAAAGAGAGAACTTGCAAAAGAGAGACCAATAAAGCTTAAGGAGAGAAATTGGCAATGAGGAAAGAAAAGATTCATTTTCTACAATAGTGTTGTTCCCACATCTTTGTATGAGTTGTAATTGTTGTCAACTATATTTAAGTGTGTAAGCAGAATTGGCTCATATCTCAGGAATTACAGGATAAGACTAGCATGTCAAATAACCTCATAAAGTGATCTCCTTCGAGTAAAATTGTAAAGGGAGTTTAGCATTGCTTAAGTCTTAGTGCGACATAGCATTGCTTGAGAAAAATAAATTAAAAAGGAGGATAATGCTGAATTTTGAATGGACTAGTAATATAAAGCCACGTAGAGGGGTAAGAAAAGAAATTCATCACAGCTACAGTAAACCCTACTAGGGTTTACATAGAAGCAAGTATATAAACCAAGACTTATCTCTTTTAGGGAGCCACCTGAAAAATAATGAAACAAAGCAAACCAGAATCGGGGAGAACACACACACACCAGAAAAAGGGAACACAGATACAGACCACTTAAAAGAGAAGGTAGCAGACCTGGTATCCATGAGACCACCTAGAAGAGAAGATAGCAGACTTGATATCCATGAGACCACTTGGAAGAGAAGACAATAGACCAAAACATGTGACATGAAACGCCAAACCAGAAACATGAGGCAAGCTAAGAGACGTGAACCAGCAGATCAAAAACATGAGACAGACCGAGAAATGTGAACCAACAAACCAGAAACATGAGGCAAGCTGAGAAACATGAACCAGTAGACTAGAAATGTAAGGTAGGCCGAGAAACGTGAACTAGTAGACTAAAAATGTGAGGCAGGTCGAGAAATGTGAACTAGCAGACTAGAAATGTGAGGCAAGCTGAGAAACGTGAACCAACAGACTATAAATGTGAGGCAGGTTGAGAGATGTGAAATGCCAGACCAAAAATGTGAGGCAGGCCAAGAGACGTGAAACAACAAACCAGAAGTGTGATACAGTTTGTGAGACGTGAACCAATAGTGTGAGTGCAGGCTATGAGATGATGAGACGGTGAGACTAGGAGTTGGGTGAGTCAACCTAGAGAAGAAATTCAGTGTAGCATTTGAGAGAACTCAAAAAATTTCTAGATTCCTTTAAGAGAGGTTAGAGAATATTGTGGTGGACTTCTAAGTGGCAGTGAAGCAGCCTATTCAATTCAATAGAGGCAAGACAAGTTAGAAGAAGGGTAGACATAGTAAGTGACACTCTTTATATTGTACTTGCTTTGTATTTGCAATAGTGAAAGGAACAAAGGATTAAGACATCCATTGTAACTACATTGTGAACATCGGGAGTACGTATTTTCAAGTATAGTGAATTGTCTCGGTAGAGGAAGAGTCCCAACCACCATGGATGTACGTCATAAAATAATAGATTACTTTGGCTCAAATTATCAGAGTGTGTTTTTAAGGGGTATGATACTGATTCACCCCACTTTCAGTATCATAGACTAGTAGATTTTAGGGTGAAGTGGAGAACTTCAATTTGTATCAGAGCATAGGTTCACCTGTTTGAAGTTTAACAGCTTAGTGTACTAGTTTGAAGGGTTTTAGAAGTTTCAACTTATTCAACATACTGAGAAATAGATGCTGGTACTAGCACCAACACCACTTATAGCAAGAAGGTTCTAATCTTTAATGGAACCAACTATCATATGTGGAGAGCAAGAATGTAGGTGGTATTTGGAACCATGGGCATGAATGTGGTAAAATCTATACAGGAGGGTTTTGAACCTACAGAAGAAGGAAAAGATCCAACCCCAGAGGAATTAAGGTAGTTTGAGATAAATGGGAAGGCCTCGAACGTCATCATTTCAGCATTGACAAATGCTGAATATGCTAAAGTTTTGGACTGCAAATCTGCTAAGGAGATATAGGACAAATTGCAGAAGGTCTATAAAGGTGATGGCAAAATGAAGGAGGCCAAGCTTCAAGTTTTCAAGGAGAGATATAAATCTCTCAAAATGCAGAAGAATGAGATAGTCCAAGAGTTCTTCACTAGGGTTATTGATGTTATAAATGACATTAGAAGTCATGGGAAGAACAAGAAGGACTTATCTATTGTGAAGAAAATTCTGAGAATTCTGTCTGAGAGGTTTGCCTCAAAGGTGGCAGCCATAGAGGAAAGTAGAGTTCTCAATTCTATGTCACTGCATGATCTCCAGTGCAATCTCATTGCATATAAGATAAGAATATAGTCAACTGAAAGCTCCTTAACATCAAAGCTACCAAAGGAGGCAGCTTTCAAAGCTACACTTAAAGATAAGAGAAGAGGAAGAATTATCCAGTGAGGATGATGATGGTGATGAGGAAAAAAGTGAAGGTGAAGTGTTGGCTTACTTCACAAGGAAGTTCAAAAAAGGGTATAAGAAGGGAAAAGGACAGTTGTCCTTAAGATGTTATCGGTGTGGGCAGATTGAACACTTTGCTTCTTAATGCAAAGTGAAATTTGATGATGAAGATGAGGATGGTGATGATGAGTAGAATTCAAAATGGGAAAGACCATCATTCAAGTCAAGGAAGTCCAGCAAGAAGACTACCAACCCATAGAAGGAGAAGAGAGGCTCATTCAAGAGTTATGTGAGCCAGACAAAAGAAGCCGATGAGGAGGAAGATGTAGACTCGTCAGATCAGCATGCCTTTATGGCATCAACTCGATGTGGTAGTTCAACCTCTGAAGAGGAAGAGGAGAGTGATAAAGAAGAACAAGATCTTGAAGCTGAGTTAGAAGCAACTTCAAAGGAGATAATCAGAAGGGGTTGAACCATAAGAAGGTTAGAGGCCCATATAAAACAAGTTGAAGCAAAGATTGAGGAAACATAAATTCAAAAGGATGAAATAAGGGCTGAACATATTGACTTGAAGAGAAGATTTGAAGAACAGATCAAAATATGTGAAGACCTTACTATGGAGCTTGGCTTAAGGACTTCAACAACAAAGATTGAAGGAATGGAGATAGAGTTGCTAAAACTTCAGCAATAACTCAAAAAGAGTGAAGAGAACTTGCAGAAGCTTGAAGTGGTAGAAGAAACAAGCTTTGCAAGAGAAAAGAAGAATGAAGAGAAAGTGCAGTAATTTGAGGCTACATTGCCATAGAAGTTGAAAGAGAAGGTTAAGTCTTAGAAAGAAAAGACTGATGAGCCAGGAACAGTGAAGGTTGAAAATAAAGAAGATTTAAATGAGCAACCTAAGGTTGCAAATAAAAATGAAGAAAAGAAAGTTAGCGAGCAAAGGGCTATGACTAAATAGAAGGAGAAGAAAGTGACTAAAATGAAAGTCACACAAGAAAAGAAGCCAGCAACCTTGCCTACATAGCAAGTAATGAACAAAAGAAAACATGCTGTGATTAGACCCAAGAAGAGGCAGTTTCAAGGTTACTGTATTTATTGTGAAGTTTGGGGTCACAAGACAAGTAAATGTTGGTGGAGAAGGCTAATATATGTCTCTAACTTAAGAAGATACGATGCTGCATACAGGGGGAGACAATACAAAATTCATAGGTAAACATCTATCGTGAGTTCTTGCACATACGGTGAAAAGGTAGGACACACTGACAAGGATTGATGGTGGAAGCCTAAACCAGTGGTTTCAAAGAACAAGTTTGTTATATCGGCAGATTTGGAACAGTGTGAAAGATGTGGGTAGGATGGCTATAATGCCAAGAGATGCATGACACTTCTCCTTGAGCAAGAGAAGGCACTCAATGGCATTGTGAAAATAATTGGTACAGTCAAAGTTGAGAAAAAAGAGAAAGTTATCTTCAAGTCAGTTCAAAAGAACAAATATAAAGTTAAAAAGAAGGTGGCTAATATAGCTGAAATTGCACTAAATGCTGACTACAAGGATAAGTAGTGGATCCTTGATATTGGATGCACTTCACACATGGTAGGAGACAAGAGTTTATCAAAGCTGAACAAGTCAAGAGAAGGTAGAGTCAAGTTTGGCAATGATGATTCACTTAACATCAGTGGTCATAGGTCAATAAATATTGGAAAAGGAAAGCTAAAAGATGTTCTGCACATTGAAGGACTCATATATAATCTAGCATCTATCAGCCAACTATGCAATGAAGACCATAAAGTGATATTCACAAAAATAGGTTGCCAAGAGTAAAGAAGGCAATACAGTTATAGCTAGGAAGAGAACAACTGGAAATTTATATGTGATTGATGAGGACAAGACAAACAACTATTTACTTACAAAAAAAGAAAAAGTGTATATTGAAAAACTCGATGGAGTACAAATCAGTACAAATGAGACACATGTGTACAAATTGAAGAAAGCCTTGTATGGCCATAAATAAGCCCCAAGAGCATGGTACAACAAGCTAGATGCGTATTTGAGAATGTTGAACTTTAGAAGAGGAACAGTTGATAATAACCTATATATGTTCAACTTAGAGAAAGGCCAATTGGTAACTATAGTATATATCAATGACATCATCTTTGGAGGGGAACACTCTGAGTTATGCCAAGAATTTACATAGAAGATGAGTGAGGAATTTGAGATGTCATTGATTAGAGAAATGACTTACTTTCTTGGATTACAAATAAAATAGTGTGAAGAAGGTATTTTTATTTCTCAGACAAAATATGCCAAAGAGATGCTGAAAAAGTTAAGCATGGAGGATAGTAGGCCTGTCAGTACCCCTATATCAATGGGTTGAAAATTAACAAAAATCAAGAAGGAAGGAGTACAAGCCCTATAGAATATAAGAAGATGATAGGGAGTCTTTTGTTCCCTACAGCATCAAGGCCTGACCTTATGCAAGCTGTGTGCGTTGCTAATAGATTCCAAGCTTATCCTAAGTAATCTCATATGTTGGCAGTGAAAAGAATCCTAAGATACCTCAAAGGGACATTGGAAATGGGTTTGTGGTATCCTGCCATGGATTCTGTAAAATTACGACCATACACTGATGCAAATTGGGTAGGAAGTACAGATGACAGAAAATCAACCAGTGGTTACAGCTTCTACTTAGGTTCAAAGTGTGTTGTATGGTTAAGTAGAAAGCAAAACAGTGTTGCTTTAAGCACAGCTAAGGCTGAGTATATGGTTGCTTGTGTAGCATGTACTTAGGTGATATGGATGCTAAGACAATTGGTAGATTTGGGTGTTAAAGTGAAGTTACCAGTGAGTGTACATTGTGATAATCAAAGTGCAATTAATCGCAGCAAGAATCTAGTTCAACATTTAAGGAGCAAGCATATTGATATATGGTATCACTTTATCAAGGATCAAGTGGAAGAGGGCATAATTCAGTTGGAGTATATCGGCACTAAAGATCAAATCTCATATATTCTAACTAAACCTCTGTCTATAGAGCTATTTGAAAAGTACAGAATGAGTTTGTCTGTGCAAATGCCTCCTTGAGCTAGAAGTTCAGGTGAATCCTCCATTTCTACTTTGTAGTTCTTTTTCAAATTTGTAATTGGTTGGCAAAGGGGGAGCGAAGTAACAGTGTAAGGGGAGCTATTAAGGAAGGGGGAGTGCATATTTATGGGGAGTTGTAATCCATCTGCTTCTAGATTATTACTCTGAGAAGATTATAAAGGACTTTTGCATAATGGTTCTTGTTGTGAGTGTTGCCAACAATTACAAAGGGGGAGATTATGGTTCCCACAGCCTTTTATGGGTTGTAATTGTTGTTAACTAGATTTAAGTGCGCAAGCAGAAGTGGCTAATATCTCAAGAATTATAGGATAAGACTAGCATGTCAAATAACCTCCTAAAATGATCTCCTTAAAGTGAATCTATTGAGGGAGTTTAGTATTACTTAATTCTTAGTGTGACATAGCATTGCTTGAGAAAAATAAATTAAGGAGGATAATGCTGAATTTTGAATGGAACAGTAATATGAAGCCACATGGGAGGGCAAGAAAGGAAATTCAATTTTGAATGGAATAGTAATATAAAGCCATATGGAGGAGCAAGAAAGGAAATTCGTCGCAACTGCAGTAAACCCTACTAGGGTTTTCATAAAAGGGAGTATATAAACCAAGACTTATCTCTTTTGGGGAGCCACCCAGAAAATAGTGAAACAAAGTAGACCAAAATCAGGGAGAGCACGCAAACACACACACTAGAAAAAAAGGACACAGATACAGACCACTCAAAAGAGAAAACAGCAGACCTGGTATCCGTGAGACCACCCGAAAGAGAAGACAACAAATCTGGTATCTGTGAGACCACCCGAAAGAGAAGACAACAAACTTGGTATTTATGAGACCACCTAGAAGAGAAGACAGCAGACCAGGATGTGTGACATGAAACACCAGACCAAAAACGTGAGCTAGGCCAAGTGACGTGAACCAGCAGATCAGAAATGCGAGGTAGGTTGAGAAACGTGAACCAGCAAACCAGAAACATGAGGCAAGTCAAGAAACATGAACCAACAGACCAAAAACGTGAAGTAGGCCAAGAAACATGAACCAATAGACCATAAATGTAAGGCAAGCTACGAAACATGAACCAGTAGACCAAAAACGTGAGGCAGGCCAAGAGACATGAAACGGTAGACTAGGAGAGTGGTGTAGGCCAACAGATGTGAAACGGCAGACTAGAAGTGTGAGGCAATCCATCCGTGAGACATGAAATGGCAAACCAATAGTGTGAGTCAGGTCGTGAGACGTGAAACGGTAGACCTGAAGCGTGAGTGTAGGCCATGAGATGGTGAGACCAGGAGTTGGGTGAGACAACCTAGAGAAGAAATTTTATGTAGCATTTGAGAGAATTCAATGAATTTCCAAATTCCTTCAAGAGAGGTTAGAGAGTATTGTGGTGGACTTCTAAGAGGCAGTGAAGCCGCCTATTCAATTCAATAAAGGTAAGACAAGCTAGAAGAAGGGTAAACACAGTAAGTGACACTCTTTGTATTATACTTGCTTTGTATTTGCAATAATGAAAGGAATAGAGGATTAAGACATCCATTGTAACTACATTATGAACATTGGGAGTACCACATTAGTATTCTCAAGTATAGTAGATTGTCTCGGTAGAGGATGAGTCCCTACCATCGTGGACGTACGTCACATTGACGGAACCACATAAATCTCTTGTATCCTTACTTTGATTTACATTCTGTGTTTTGAATTTAGTTGTGAACACAGCTAAAGTACCATCGAACCCATAACCTAAAGAAGACCTAATCAAGAACATCCAGTCTGTCTAATAGGCAAGGTGTTTGAAAGGTAACTTTGGGGACTATTGTGATTAGTAGGTAATAATATATCTACCTTAGTCGAATCTGAGAAAGAGTTTGTTTTTGAAAATAATTTGAAGTTGTTCACATACCTGCGTATTGATGAGAGTTAGAGTATTAAATAAGTAAAATACTTTGGCTTAAATTATTAGAGTGTGTTTTTAAGAGGTGTGATACTAATTCACTCCCCCTCTTAGTATCACAGACTAGTAGATCCTAGGATAAAGTTGGGAACTTCAAATAACAACTTGTGCATATTAAGTGATTTTTCTTTAGGAATTTTTTTGTCATAAACATTTTATGTACTTATGGAAAAAGGGTGGAAGACCCTTAGAGTGATCAAAAAATTAACCATTCAAGTGATCAGGAGATCATTTTAAGTGATTAAGGAGTGATCCTTCCACATTGGTTAAGAAGTGATCCTTCCATAACATCAACTATATCCCTTAGTAATAAGAGTGGATCGTGTGATCTAAGAGTAATCCTATCACAGAATGGATGTAGCTCACACATTGTGGGTGAACCACGTAAAATATTCTGTGTATTCTTGGGTGTTTGTGCTTACTTGATATTCATATGACTATTCTTGCATAAAAAAGTAAGATAAGATTGGATCATCAACTTTAATAGGTCACAAAGGTTTAATCGGAATAAATTTGTAAAAAGTAAGCATCTCATACTGATTCGCCCCCTCCCCCTCTTAGTATGAAAACTAAGAAGGTCCTCATTAGTCTGTTTCAAGTGTATTACATGTAGACAAGCTAAGTTTAGGGTTTTACCCCATGGTGAGTATATGCTTTTAGAAATTTCTTGCTTGTGAACCTTAGACCAACATTTCTATAGATTTTATTCTTGGATTACCTAGGTACAGGAAGGGTTAAGTTTGTATTCTTGTTATAATTGAAAAGTTTTCAAAGATGGTGTATTTCCTTGCTTGCACTAAAATAAATGACGTCACACATATTATAGACTTTTTTTTTGGGAGAGATTGTTTACCTACATAAAGTGCCAAAGAGTATTGTTCCCACTTTCATACTTGAGTATATTGGTTTAATAGATTTATCTTCTTTAATATTGTCATTGTTAGGAATAGTATCTAAATCTTATAGTTCTAGTTCTTAGTTGTTTTATAATTGTTGGGTTAGATTCTAATCCTTTAACTTGTATTACAATGATCTTATACCTATATTAATATTTGGTTCCATTTACATATAATCGAAGTCCATATCAATCATTAAACCAATTTGCACTTTTTGCAAGCTAGCAACATACTTGCTTATGATTGGAAACATTTTGTACTTTAAATTACCTTGAAAATCATAAAGGAATCCTAAAAATCCCATTAAGTACACGTTATTTTATATAAAATCGAATGGGCTTATCTTCTGAAAAGAGATGTGGCTAAAACAACATGGTGCTATAATATAAATTATATTTGCATCAAAATTTAATAATTATAAACTTTGAATACCATATATTAATTAGGAACAACAAAAATAAATCTACTAGACAAAAAAAATTTAATCCAAATAAACCTAAATCACAAGTTGGCTCTATTAAGGAAAAAGACCAAAAGTTTTTTTCCTTTTTTTTTTTTAGTATTATCTCTTTATATACACATGTAGAGTAATATAAACATAGGGTCTTTTCAAATCATGTTATCATGGAAATTAGAAAGCTTATAAGCCATGTATGTCAATGATTCAAATTTTTGGGCATTTGTTTTTCAAATTTCTACATTTGAGACTTTGGCTAGATTAGAGAGCAAAATAAATATGTATTTATTTATTTATATGCATTTGAAGGAGATTTAATTTATCAAATTAAAGGTACTTAATTAGTTAAGCCAAACCATCTCATAACTACAATATTTTTTTTTAAATGAAGAATTATAATTTTGTATCTTCAATCTCCCTCATCAAGAATGCTATTAAGCCAAATACAAAGACTTTTTCTTCTCTTTTAAGTCATAAAAAGACTTTCATTACACAACCTGTGTAGTCTATCATTACAAAATTAACTCTTTTATAATCAATTAGGAAGGGACTCATGACATGTTTAGCAAGATTCATTATGGATAACAATGGGCTATTAATACATTAAATACAAAAACAATTCTTCTCATATGATTCTTATTCCATCCAACAACTACATTAATGTAATAGTTGATTTTGTTATCATATTGTGAAAACGATGCATCTCACTTAGTTTACCTTTCATTACACAACATGTGTTGCTAACTCTAACATTACAAAATTGACTGCTTATCATTTGTTGTTTTGTACATACAAATACATGCCTTAGAAATTAGAATAGGGTGTGCAAAAATTAAGAGGTACTATTTGGAACACAAAATTATAAAATGTGTCCTTGTTTTTTCCTTTTAAAGAGTTGCACAATCTAGACTTGCATTGGAATTTGCTTCTTTACTTTTCCTTCTTTACCTCTTGTTTTCATGTGCACAACTAAGTTAGCCATGCTAAAGCCCATATAGACTTACATATATAATTTAGTTTCTAATATATAAGATATTTTTGAGTTAAAGCTTGTTTTAATGTCTTAAATGAGAAAGTAACAGTGATAGATTAATTAGGAACAAAAAAATCTACCTACTATGAAAATCTAATCAAAATACACACTACCGAAACTATTCTAATTTTAAAGTTGATTTAATAAAAAAATAATTACATTTTTCCTTTAAAAAATGATTTTTCTAATATAATATCATTATGTAGATATGCACAAAATAATATTGGACATGTAATCTAATCTTTTATTCAAATTTCTTTTTGCCAAGGAGAAGACACGGGTTTGATTCCTACTATCTGCCCAAGGTAATATATTTAATAGAATAAAATATTTAGCATAGTTAACCATGATAGTTTAGTGATTCTGTACTCCCCTTTTTTCCTTTCCTCTCTTTTTTCAAAAGAAAAGTGGTCATTAATTACTATTTAAAGTTAACAAGGATAAGCCTCAAATTTTTTTTGTTAAAAAATAAATGTTACAAAGATAGGATTTGAACCTGTAACGTCAAGGTTACAAACTTTAAAAGCTACCAAGCTGCTTTACCCAGCATGTTAAAAAAACGAACTAAGAACTAATGTAAGAACAAGGATTGAATATGCCCCTCTACCCTATCTGTACAAATAAAATAGTGCATTTATATAGAATGGTAAAAAGGCTCTTCTATGATTGATGATCATAGAAATAACTAGAAAAATAATGAGAAAATTTAAATTTTTACCAACTTGATCTTGTTGCCCCTAGCAACAAACATGCATGAACCATTTCAGAAACTATGTGTTTGGACAACCCAAAGTCTCAATAATTAGCTTGTAGTCTTTCAGTCAAAAAACAACGTCCGTGAAGACATATCGATGTATTATTTCATGGTGGGGATTGTAACTTTCCATGGATTTCCCATTTCTCATTCAAGGACGAAACTTTGCTTATTTCTTTTTTTAATGATTGATAAATCAAATGATATTTTTGATTCAATTTTTACCTTTTCTTTTCCCGTTGAATCAAACTTTTTCTTGCCATAATGTTTCACTTCCAATTAGTATCGTTGATACAAGTTGGATGGATCCTAGATGTAGAAATATAAAAAGTTGCCTTCTCCATCGAAAGAAATGATATTATCGCAGATATAGCACATAAAGAATTAACCAAATTTGCTCGATGTAGAGGCAATCAAGAAAGTTGCATAAGTGAAGATATAACCTATAGAAAAGTGGGCTAATCCAACCAATCTTGCTTGTATAATGGAAAGAGCTACTATTTATCTCTCCATCAATTCAAATTAGCTAAAAGTGTACATTCATGAACCCATGCTAAAGTTTCAATCAATTCTTACCAATATCCATGCTAGGAAATTAAGAACATAAATCTAGTAGCCCAAACAAGATGTTCAAATAAGAACATCCATGCCCAAACTGATAAGCTATTCATACCAAAAGGGTTATACCCATTGATAAGTTGTGAGGAGTTTAACCATAGATAATCTCTTAACCATCCCATCAAATAAGTAGAAGATTTATTAAACTGTGAAACATTACCATGCCATAATGCAATTTGCTTCCCATGTCAATAAAAAGTAACCCGTCCAATGGTATTTAACGTCAAGAAAACCATCAAATAAAATGTGTCCTAAGTTGAAATATCACAAGTACCGTCTTGTCCCAGACCATTGCAAGGAAAACTGTAACCAAAATCCTTTTTATCTGGCATTAACTTAGAACCACGTGCATCTAAAGCACCTTTTACTAAGATTAATGTAGTTGTATGTAAACTTAGAGCAATAGCATGATGAACCAAGAAGTCCCCAAGCCCTATTGTTAAGAATAATAAATTACTATTTTCATTAATAGCATTTAACCACCTAGGCAACCATATGCTTCGACCTGTATTAAAAGCTAGACTATTCGTTGAAGATAAAAGTACATTGAACCCGTATAAAGTTTTACCATGAGTAGATTGTATCCATTGGGCAAATATGGGTTTAATCAAGATTTGTTTCTCCAGAGTACCAAAAGTAAGCATGACATTATTATGAACATATAGTCCTCAAGTATAGAATACCAGAAAGAGGCTCACCCAACTTAAATGGATATGATAACTTCTTTATGGTCTAACATTTTTGCCAATACATTATTCTCATTATGTTATATGATTGTAATCTCGAATAAAAATTACTGCTTCATGAGCAAAAGCTTCTATTATGATAAAGCCTGTGATATGTTGGTGATGAGTATATAATGCAGCCTAAGTAGTAAAGTCTTGTGCTATGAATGCATAAATGGGTAATGAGTACATGTGTTGAGCTACTAAGTAATAACCCCTAAAAAAGTTAAAGCAAGGCCTAATTGAAAATGAAGCATATTGATTGTCATAAAGGCCTTTACGTCCATGCCCCAACCGTCTTCCCGAAGGAGTATGGGCTTCTAAAAGATATTTTATACTGTGCCCAATCTCGGAGTTAGTTCTATACATATGACTAGCAACAAACAAAAAATGTCATAAATAAATGATGGTGTGCAATATCAATTAGCCATAAATTTTGTGTTTATGGATGAAACCCCCCCAAGAAGGGTTAGAATAGCGGTTTTTACTCCCTGAGAGGTACCAAATAAATGACTGCTTGAATTTGGATTTTCAGTATAAAGATTCCATTCACCTATAAAAAGGCCTAATCCTTAGGGATGTAGTAATACATCTAAGAAATTATTCCATTGAATTTATTCTCCGTTGGAGTTTGGAATAGCGACATGAACTAAATGCCTTATCCAAGCCAAGGAACTTGCTTCGAATAATCCTAATAAATGATGATTGAGATGAGATTCAACATTTTTGAACCATGAAACTCTCGATTTCCATTTTGGTTGTAGGTGTAACCAACCTTCTAATAAAGATGAGGCAGAAAGAAATAAGGGAAAAAGAGCTCTAATATAAAGATCTTCTTTAGTATGTTAACCGATTATATACCACCACTGATAAATACTGGAATAAGTGACATTCACAAGGCCGAGAGCACCCCCTTGAGTAAATGCTTCCATAGCTGGTTAACTAATATAAAGATCCCAAATTGCATGAGCAATAGGTCGCACATGTAAAGGGTCCTATACCCATGCTTCGAAATTTCCTTGCCAAGCTACATGAAACACATTTTGGAAAGTCTACAGAAAAATTATTACTAATTGCCTAAATTGAGAAGCAAAAATATTCTGATAAAGACGTTCCTCCATAATATCAATATAACTCTTAAAGTCATGTGCAATAGCAATACCAAACCAAATATGATGAGTTGTGGGGTCCTGAGCTAAGCCTTGGCTAAACTTTGAAAATCTTAATGCCATAATGCCTTTCAAATCCTCTTAGCCATTATC
The DNA here is from genome assembly GCA_037897445.1 of Ceriops zippeliana. Lineage (NCBI taxonomy): Eukaryota > Viridiplantae > Streptophyta > Magnoliopsida > Malpighiales > Rhizophoraceae > Ceriops > Ceriops zippeliana. Next base: position 649,861 of record JBAPLH010000221.1, read on the forward strand.
TTATTGCAATAATCCTTACTAAGAAGAACACCTATGTTGTGGCAATTCTACCCAAAAGGTAATGGGTTACTCCAACAACATGTCCTTGTCTAATGGTTAAGGCTCTAGGCTAAGTAGCAAGAGCAACTTTTAATTTATTATGAGCCCAAACAATTGATTCAATAAGTTCTTGCCAAGAACCATGACTGCTAAATAGAAACATTAAACTAAAAGCCCATACAAAATAAATGCCTAGGAAAAAAAAAGGCCATATACAAATAATAAAGAACCATAAGACTTAATTACCTAAGATGCTTGTGTCCATAAGAAATTGCGAAGCCACCCATTAATAGTAATGGAACTTTGTGCAAAGTTTCCTCCTGTGATATAAGTTAATGTCCCTTGATCATTTATACTACCCTAAACATTTAACTATATTTTTTAATTGAAATGGAATATTACTACCAAAATTGCATTATACATCCAAAATATCCCTAAGAAGACATGATCCCAAGCAAAAATTTGACATGTTCCCCCTTTATCAGCTCCATCATAAGGGAAACAAAAACCAAGATTTGCTTTATTTGGTATTAATAAGAATAGCGGCCAAATAAAAATCCTTTAAAGGGTATTAATATCGTCATATGAATCGTAAATGCATGAATGTGATGTACTAAAAAGTTCATGGTTCCTAATGGAATAGGTAACAAAGCAACGTTATAGTCCACTCCCACTAAATCATTACCCGCCTAAGTTAAACTGATGTTTATTGTTGCACTATGAACTATTGCATAAGTGCTAAAGCATAGGTACTTTGTATCTATTGAGCAAAGACAGGTTGTAATTGTATAGCAATATCTGAAAACATATCTTGAGGGTGCCCTAAAGTGCTCATGGTATCATTATGAATATACAAACAAAGAATATGAAAGCTTAAAAATACACATACTTAGTTGAGATGTGATATGATTGCATCGTGAAGCCTAAGAACACAATCTAATAGATTTTTATATTGAGTAGTTGGATCATCATCACTTACCATAAAAATGGCTACATGTGTAGTAGTGCTAACTATGAGAAATCCACCAATCCATATATGATATGTGAACAATGACAATTATGTACCATAATCAATAGCTAGATATGGATAAAGGGGCATGGAATATATATGGTGAGCTACAAAAATGGTCAAAGACTAACATAACTAAATTAAAAGATAACTGAGCATGCCATGACGTTGTTAGGATTTCATATAGGCCTTTATGGCCCTTGCCTATAAATGGACCTTTATAGGCTTTTAAAATATATTTTATATCATGACCAATGCCTCAGTTAGTGTTATACATATGACTTGCTATCAGGAAAAGAATAGCAATAGCTAAATGATGGTGTGCAATATCAGTCAACCATAAACCCCTAGTTACTGGATCTAATCTTCCATGAAAAGTAAGAAATTATGAATATTTTGACCAATTCAAGGTGAAAAATGGGGTTGCTCCTTCAACAAAATTGGGATGAAGTTAAGCCAAAAGATCCCAATTCAAGATAAATTCACAAGGAAGTGGGATCTCTTTAGGATTTACTCTAGCATTTACAAATTGATTAAATGGTAAAGATATATGTACTTGATCCCCCGCCCAAGAAAGAGACCCAAGTCCTAGTTACCATGCTAAATGACGATTCAACATAGATTCTACACCTTGGAACCAAGCCAATTTTGGAGCAACTTTGTGATAATAGAACTAACTAGAAAAAAGCATTAAGGCTGCAAAGACCAATGCACTAATTATGGTACAATACAATTGTAATTCACTAATTATTCCAGACTCCAAATCTAAAAAAAAAAAAAAAAACTAGATGTTATTTATACTCCTCGAAAACCCTTGCCCACATCACCATTAAATATTTCTTGACCCACTATTGGCCAAACCACTTGGGTTTTAGGTCCAATCTGAGTAGGATCACTTAGCCATGCTTTATAATTGGAAAAATGAGCACTGTGAAAATACATCCCACTTAGCCAAAGAAAGATGATGGAAAGTTGGCCAAAATGAGCACTATATACTTTTCGAGGGATATCCTCCAAATCACTGGTATGGCTATCAAAATCATGAGCATCAGTATGTAGCTTTGAGATCTAAGGGGTAGTATTAAGTCCTTTGGCTATTATTCTTGAGCAATGTCCCAATCTAGCCCAATGCTCGAAAGAAGTTTTGATAGGATCCTTATATAAAAAAATTTTCACTTCTCATTTTGACAGATGAATAATCATTAAGTCCTCCTTTTCTTTCTGGACAATGCATACAAAAAGAAGCACCAACAATCAAGTAATTAATGAATTTATGAGAAATGTTGAGAATTTGTTTCTTTCTCTTCTATCTCCCATTTAGTTTCTTTAGTTATTCATTGGAGCAATTATGATCTAGAAGTTGATCCAAGGCAAGTGTTTAGATTTATTATGACATAGCTGTAAGGTGCTTAAGGGACCTTTCTACGCTTTGATTTGATGCAAAAACATTTTTTTGTGAAACCTAATGTATTCCTATCTTAATTAAAAGTTCCTAGATGGGGTTTCTTTATGTTTTACATAGAACATTTTACTATTACTCTTACTTTATTCCAAATCAAATTAGAAGTCGTTAGTCATTCCTAAGAGACACTTTAGTATCTATATTTAAGCATTCAAAAGGTATCTTTTATTCATTTTAATAACAAAGAGAAAAATATAAAATAAAATTAAAATCTAGAAAATATCTATTCTCTATTGCCTATATTTGTGTTGTATATTGTTTATTCTTATGAAATATTAGATGGAAAGCAAACATTTTAGAACAAGTATAATAAACTTCATAAAATTCATTGATTGGTTCTTCCCATAAAAATTATTTGTTTTATTTGAATGATGGGGATAATAAACAATTAATTATAACAAATTAAAATATAAAAATATAACAAATACTACATAATAATATAATAAATAGTAAATAAAAGAGTCATCTTATCTTATTTGGAACGCCTTGTAATCCCCAGCCAATTTTGTGCTTCAATATAATTTCAAGGAATAAGTTCTATAGCTTGTTTCCAATATTCAGCAGCTTGATCGAACCACACCTTTGCGATTTAAGAGTCTCCTTATCGAATGGCCTATTCCCCTCAGTCGAAATAGGAGAGTAATTTCCTTCCCTTAGAACCATACTTGAGAGTTTCCTACCTTATACGGGCATGCAGTTAATTCTATAGATGCATTTTTTTTTCTCAAATTGACCAAAAGAGGGTAATCACATGAGTTTTAAACTTGAATTTTGATTAATAATCAGTTTTATCTTTTCTCCCACCTTCAGATGAATAAAACAAACAAATATAGGCATTTTACTATTGTTAGAATTTTCTAAAATGTAACTATCTTGATTTCATATATAAATTTATTTAGATATAAAATCCTTGAAAAAGGCCTCCTCTCATAAGAAAGAAAGAAAAGACTTACCATCTTTAGGATTTGATGCTACACCATAAAAATTATACTAATTGATCTTTACCAGGCTTCCTCTATCAATTAGATCCTTTATCCATAAAAGAAAGTATCTAGGCATATTTCTTCATATTGTGACTTTTACGAAGTTTCTTTCTTTGCTACAAGCACTTTGGTGGGATCCTCATAGGTAGAAAAAGATTGCAGTCAGTTTGATAGTGATTGAGTGGCATTGCTTCATCGTCATGAACCAATTAGTCCTTTAGATATGATGCAAAATGGATCTTGTTCTATCCTTGATCAAAGATTTCTCTATGAAAAATTCAAATAGGAGTTTAAAGAAAGGGAAGGAGAAAGAGTCCTTAACCTACAACAAATAGAGGAGAATTTATTCAATCACATAGTTTAGGCTTCTAGAATATGGCACCCTTAGGGCTTTTTATTTGATTATATTAAAAGGCCCAATGAATTGGGATTTCCCAATTAAGCCAAGTCATTTCAAGACAAGTAGATCATTTATGATGTAGAATATGAGCTTTAAGAGAATGATTCAAAGTTCTTACAGAGTTGAACCATACAATACCAAATATGAGATAAAGTTTCCAAAGAACAAGACTTTTTTTGAATAAGCCAATTCATTTAGGACCCTATAGATCCACTCTTTTTCATATTCAAAAATCATCCCTTTGTCTTTATGTTTTCATATTGAGAATTCTTTGTAGATGGAGAGATGTCAAAAGGGATTCTTACTTCCCAAACAAATCCTCCTACATTTATATATAAACATTGGTTTATCAAGAATATGAAAGAAAACCAATAGTTCATTATCTAATGAATTTTTTTGTTCTAATAATTTATCTGAGAGTTATCAATATTTACCAAATCTATTCCTATCTAACAGAACACTATTGGATCAAATGACAAGGGCATTATTGAGAAAAAAATGGATTTTTTTTGGATGAAATGAAAATTGGATTCATGTAATAGGAAAAAGGTTTCACATTCATTAGATAGAGAATATCACTAAGATTTCTTGATCCGTTGCCAAACTTATCCCAAGATCTCTTATTGAATTGCTTATTCAATGAGCAATCTCAATATTATGCCTTATTATGCCTTGAAGAGGATTCGAACCTTCATTCTCTTTAGCATGAGATTTTAAGTCTCGTGTGTATACCATTTAACTACTAAGACATTTTAAAAGTGAATCATATTCCATGAATATGATAGTTATCTAGTGTGATGTATGGAATATGACAAAGGCAGAGTCTTGGAGTATTTATATTAATCGGTCACATCATATAGGCTTGAGTCAAACATCCAATTGCTTTGATTTGAATTATCTAGAAGATACTGAAGTTCCCAACTTCTCCCTAGGATCTACTAGTTTGTGATACTGAGAGAAGGGTTGAATCAGTATCACCACAATTGGCAATTCGCAGGTAAGTGAACAACTTCAACCTCTTCTTAAAAGCAAACTCTTTCTCAGACTTGACTAAGGTAGATTTATTGCTACCTACTAATCACAATAGTCCCTAAAGTCACCTTTTAGACACCTTGCCTAATAGACAATTCGGATGTTCTTGTTTAGGTCTTCGTTAGGTTATGGGATGGCTGATATTTTAGCTGTGTTCACAACTCAATTGAAAACACAAAATATAAAGCAAAGTAAGAACACATGAGATTTACGTGGTTCCATCAATGTGATGTATATCCACAGTGGTAAGGACTCTCCCTTACCGAGACTATCCACTATACTTAAAAATTCTATTTACAATGGATGTTTTAATCCTCTACTCCTTTCACTATTGCAATTACTAAGCAAGTACAATATAAAGAGTGTCACTTACTGTGTCTACCCTTCTTCTTGTTGAATTGAAAGGTTGCTCCACTGCCGCTTAGAAGTTCATCGCAACACTCTCTAACCTCTCTAGAAAAAATTTGGAAATACGTTGAGTTCTTTCAATGCTTCACCAAATTTCTTCTCTATATTATTTCACACAACTCCTACTTTCACCATCTCACAGTTTCACCACGGTCTTACTGTTTCATGGCCTGCCCTCACCTGTCCGTTTCTGGTTTTCTTTTGGCTGGTGGTCTCACATCGTGTGTTGTTTTGTCGTGCTGCTCTTCATTTTACCGGTTGTATATTTTCACCATCCACCCCTACCTACTTCAGCCATATTTGTTCTGTTTTTCTTTTGGTCATTCAGGTTTTCTCTTTGTCATCCACCCATCACTTTGGCAGTATCTGTTCTATTTTTCTTTTTGGGCATTCGGGTTTTCTCTTTGTCGTGGTTCTGTTTTTTCGTACACACTTTGGTTGGCCAAATTGGGTTTTCTTTCTCTCTACCAATGGTCGCTCTTCGTTTTCTCTCTCACTATCCAGCCAAATCTTTCTGTTCTACCCTCCAACTGAATTTCCTTTGTTCTGCCAACAGTCTCACTCTCTTTGTCTGTCTTTGTATTTTCTCCCTTTCAACCCAATTGTGTCATACATTTCTCTCTCTACCTCTTTGCCTTGTTGTCTCCTCGCCGACCACTGGTGTGCCGGTGGTGTGCCATTCCTCATCTCTCTCTTGCTGTCACACAGTTTTCTCCTTGTTGTGTCAAATTTTTCTCTTTTGCAACCCCTATTCTACCGGCAGTGGTCTTGGTTGGCCGAATAGGATTTTGCCATTTTGCTCTTCTCTCCTTCTTGTCGATGGGTCCAATTTGCTCAATTTGCCGACCTCTCCTCTTTTTTGAAGACGACTATGTTTTCTCTCTCTTCATTTTTTTTTTTGGCCAACACTATGCTCTCTTATGTTGGCCTTTATATACACCTCCATAAAACCTTAATAGGGCGAATTTACTGTCTTGCCGTTTCATATGGCTTTTGCATTCTTGCTCCTCCATATGGCTTTTACCTTATTGCCCTTCCATGTGGCTTTACTTTCTTGCACACTTAAACCTAGTTGATAACAATTACAACACATACAAGGCTGTGGGAACAACAATCTTCCCCTTTGTAATTGTTGGCAATACTCATAACAAAAGCCACTATGCAGTAGTTTCAACTCCCCCTTTCTTAATAGCTCCCCCTACACTGTTGCTTCTCTCCCCCTTTGCCAACCAATTACAAATTTGAAAAACTCACAAAGTAGAGATGGAGGATTCACCTGATTTTTAGGCTTGAGAAGGCATTCGCACAAACAGGTTCATTCGATACTTTTCAAACAACTCTATGGATAGAGATTTAGTTAGATCTAATGTAGCTTCTTTAACAAATTTAGGTTCAACTTGTGAGAATAAAGTAGTAGCTCCCATAATTCTTCTTCTTGTTGTACCTCCTATTAATGGGTCACCTATGATCTTATTTTCTTGATGAGCATTGGTCCACATTTTCTTTGGCTTTCTTTCTTGCATAGTCTTAGTTGCAAGAGGATCTCTTTCTTCATCAATCACATACAAATTTTCAGTTGTTCTCTTCCTGGCTATAATAGTATTGCCTTCTTTACTCTTTACCTGGCAACCTATTTTTGTGAATATTACCTTATGGTCTTCATTGCATTGTTTGCTGACAGATGCTAGATTATATCTGAGTCCTTCAACGTTTAGAACATCTTTTAGCTTTCCTTTTCCAAGGTTTACTAACCCTTGACCATTGATGTTGAGTGAATCATCATTGCCAAACTTAACTTTGCCTTCTCTTGACTTGTTTAGCTTTGACAATTTACTCTTGTCTCCCGTCATATGTGAAGTGCATCCACTACCAAGGATCTATTGTTTATCCTTGTAGTCAGCTTTGAGTACAATTTCAGCTATATTAGCCACCTCCCTTTTAGCTTTATATTCCTTCTTTCGAACTAGCTGAAAGATAGCTTTCTCCTTTTGCTTAGCTTTGACTGCACCGCTTGTTTCACTGTGTCATTGAGTGCCTTGTCCTACTCAAGGAGAAGTTTCATGCATCTCTTGGCATTATAACCATCCTGCTTGCACTTTTAACACTGTTCTAAGTCTGCCAATATAGCAAACTTGTTCATTGAAACCATTGGTTTGGGCTTTCACCAACACTCCTTGTCAGTGTGTCCTTACTTTTTACAATATGTGCAAGAACTCACGACAGGTGTTCTCCTCTAAATTTCTTATTGTCTCCCCCTATATGCAACATCGTATATTCTCGAGTTGAAGACATATACTGGCCTTCTCCACCAGCAGTTACTCACCTTATGACCTCAGACTCCACAATAAAGGCAATGACCTTGAAACTGCCTCTTCTTGGGTCTGATCACAGCTTGTCTTCTTATGTTCATCACTTGCTATACAGGCAAAGTAGCTGGCTTTATTGCTTGTGTGACCTTCATTTTAGTCACCTTTTTCTCCTTCTTCTATTCCATCGTAGCCCTCTATTGGCTGACTTTCTTTTCTTTCTGAGACATAGCAGCTATGAGCTACTGCGCTTTAACAACATACATCATTTTTAGCCCTGAATTTGTTTTGATAATTGTCTTTTCTTCTTCAATTATCTTCACCTAAGTCCCAGCCTTCTCTTCCAACTTCTGTGGCAAAGTCTCATTCATCTTTTCTCTTGCAGAGCCTGTTTCTTCTACCACTTTAAACTTCTACAAGTTCTCTTCACTCTTTTTGAGTTGTTGCTGAAGTCTCAGGAACTCTATCTCCATTTCTTCAATTGTTGGAGTCCTTGAGCCAAGCTCTATTGTAAGGTCTTCACATATTTTGATCTATTCTTCAAATCTTCTCTTCAAGTCAATATGTTCAGCCTTTATTTCATCCTTTTGACTTTCAGCTTCCTCAAACTTTACTTCAACTTGTTTTATGTGAGCTTCCAACCTTTTTATGGTTTTGCCCCTTTTGCTTATCTCCTTTGAAGCTACTTCCAACTCAGCTTCAAGATCTGGTTCTTCTTCATTAACCTCCTCTTCCTCTTTAGAGGTTGAACTACCACCTTGAGCTGGTGCCATAAAGGCATGCTCATTTAATGATTCTTCATCTTTTTCCTCATCAACTTCTTTTATCTGACTCACATAACTCTTGAATGAGTCTCTCTTCTTCTTCTGTGGGTTGGCAATCTTCTTGCTGGACTTCTTTGATTTGAATGATGGTCTTCTCCATTTTGAATTCAGCTCATCATCACCATCCTCATCATCGTCATCAAGTTTCACTTTGCACTAAGAATTAAAGTGTCCAGTCTACCCACATTGATAACATCTCAAAGACAACTGTCTTTTTCCCTTCTTAGACCCCTTTTTGAACTTCCTTGTGAAGTATTCCAACACTTCACCATTTAAAAGCTGCCTCCTTTGATACCTTTAACGTTGAGGAGCTCTCAATTGACTTTATTATCATCTCATATGCAATGAGATTGCACTGGAGATCATGCAGAAACATAGAATTGAGATCTCTACTCTCTTCTATGGCTGTCACCTTTGAGGCAAACCTCTCAAGCAGAATTCTCAGAATTTTCTTCATAATAGATGAGTCCTTTTTGTTCTTTCCATGACTTCTAAGGTCATTTATAGCATCAATAACCCTAGTGAAGAACTCTTATACTGTCTCATTTTTCTGCATTTTGAGAGATTCATATCTCTCCTTGAACACTTGAAGCTTAGCCTCCTTCATTTTGCCATCACCTTCATAGATTGTTTGCAATCTATCCCATATCTCCTTGGTAGATTCGCAATCCATAATTTTAGCATACTCAACAACTGTTAATGCTAAAATGATGACGTTTGAGGCCTTCCCATTTATCTCAAACTGCCTTAATTCCTCTGGAATTAGGTCTTTACTTTCTTCTAGAGCCACAAAACTCTCCTATACGCATTTCACCATGTTCATACCCATGGTTGCAAATACCACTTGCATTCTTGCTCTCCATATATGGTAGTTAGTTCCATTAAAGATTGGAACCTTCTTGCTATAAGTGGTGCTAGTGCTGGTACTAGCTTCCATTTCTCAGTATGCTGAACAAGTCAAACTTTTAAATCCCTTCAAACTAGTACACCAAGCTATTAAGTTTCAAATTGGTGAACTTGTGCTCTGATACCAATTGAAATTCTTGACTTCGCCCTAAGATTTACTAGTTTGTGATACTAAGAGAAGGATTAATCAATATCACCATAATTTGCAATTCATAGGTAAGTGAATAACTTCAACCTCTTCTTAAAAGTGAACTCTTTCTCGGACTTGACTAAGGTAGATCTATTGCTACCTACTAATCACAATAGTCCCCAAAGTCACCTTTCAAACACCTTGCCTAATAGACAATTCACATGTTCTTGTTTAAGTCTTCGTTAGGTTATGGGTTGGCTAATACTTTAGCTGCGTTCACAACTCAATTCAAAACACAGAACGTAAAGCAAATTAAGGACATATGAGATTTATATGGCTCCGTCAACGTGACGTACATCCACGGTGGTAGGGACTCTCCTTTACTGAGACTATCCACTATACTTAAGAATTTCAATTACAATGGATGTCTTAATTCTCTGCTCTTTTCACTATTGTAATTACTAAGCAAGTACACTACAAAGAGTGTCACTTATTGTGTCTACCCTTCTTCTAACTTGTCTTGCCTCTATTGAATTGAAAGACTACTCCACTGCCACTTAAAAGTTCACCACAATGCTCTCTAACCTCTCTTGAAGAAATTTGGAAATATGTTGAGTTCTTTCAATGCTTCACCGAATTTCTTCTCTACATTGTTTCACACAACTTCTGCTTTCACCGTCTCACAGTCTCACCCGTCTCTTGGTTCCATTGTCTTACTATCTCTCAACCTACCCTCACCTATTCGTTTCTAGTTTTCTTCTGACTGGTGGTCTCATGTCATGTGTTGTTCTGTCATGTTGCTCTTCTTTTTGCCCGTTGTATATTTTCACTGTCCACCCTACTTCAACCGTATCTATTCTGTTTTTCTTTTGGTTGTTCAGGTTTTCTCTTTGTTGTCCACCCCTCACTTCGGTCATATCTGTTCTGTTTTTCTTTTGGGTCATTCGGGTTTTCTCTTTGTCGTGGTTCTATTTTTCCATACTCACTTGGTTGGCCAAATCAAGTTTTCTTTCTCTCTATCAGTGGTGGCTCTTCGTTTTCTCTCTCAATATCCTACTGAATCTCTCTATTCTGTCATTCAGCTGGATTTCTTATGTTCTACCTATGGTCTCTCTCTCTTTGTCCATCTCTGTATTTTCTCCCTTTCAACCCAATTGTGTTGTCTGTTTCTCTCTCTACCTCTTTGTCGTGTTATCTCCTCGCCAACTGCTAGTGAGTTGTTCCTCACAGGTTTCTCTCTCTTGCTGTCACACGGTTTTCTCCTTATCATGTCAAAATTTTCTCTTTTTCAACCCTTGTTCTATCAACGGTGGTCTTGGTTGGCTGAATAGGATTTTGCCGTTTCGCTCTTCTCTCCTTCCCATCGATGGCTCTGATTTCCACAATTTGCTGACCTCTCTTCTTTTCCAATGATGGCTATGTTTTCTCTCTCTTCTATTTTTTTTTTTTTTTTGCCAACACTATGCTCTCTTATGTTGGTCTTTATATACTCCTCCATAAAACCCTAATAGGGCGAATTTATTGTCTTGTCCTTCTATGTGACTTTTACCTTCTTGCTCCTTCATATGGCTTTTACCTTCTTGCCATTCCATGTGACTTTACTTTCTTACACACTTAAATCTAGTTGACAATAATTACAACCTATACAAGGCTATGGAAACAACAGATACCTTATCTTATATGTATATATATTATATATACTATATATTATAATTATATCAAAATATCAAAAAATGGAAAATCAAACCCATTTCTCGATTCAATACAAGCCTAAAGAGGTGAATAGAATAAGGTCCCAAATACAGAGAGATATATATGTAAACAGTAGGTCCATTATGCCTATTCCTAATCCTAAACGGAATGTAACAATAGAAGGATCTGTATGTAAACATAATATCTTTTTAGATACACTTGAATGACCCTTTCTTATTCTTATAATGAGAATGTATATAAGCCTATTCTAGTTTAGTTTGATATGGAATGAACTTATAATCATGGAATTGACTCGATTATCAAATTATAGATTATAAGTTTATAGCCCATCCCATTTTAGGCAGAATAGATATACTAATTCATTGATTCCAGTTAGTAAGAGGATCTTGAACTAAGAAATAGATTCTAAAAGCTAGAAAGGGGTATCTTGAGCAATTTCAATAATCAAGTTCATTGATATTCCTAGTATAGTAGATGCTATCAAACATATAATAATACTCAATTCAATGGAATTGTTTGATCTTATAAGGGATCTTCTATAATTTCTTACATAAGGGGTTATTTCTTGGCTTTGTCTAGTCATTAATAACTTAATTATTTTTAGTTAATAGTAGATAGAAACAACACTCATAAGGAGCCCTATTAAAACCAAAAAATATAGGCCTGCTTGCCATCCATACTAAAATAAATGGAGTTTACCAAAAAAAAAGTTGCTAGTGGAGGAAAACCTTATAGGGATAAGAGACATAGGGCTAAAGAAAGGGCCAAAAAAAGATCTTTTGTGTATAATCCTACATAATCTCGAATGTTATCAGTTTTGGTACATAGACCAAATAATACAATGCAAGCAAAAGTTCCTAGATTCATAAAGATACAGAAGAGCATATAAGTTATCATGCTTGTATATCCACCATTTGAGTTTCATACAATTATTCCAATAATTACATATCTGATTTGATCTATGGATGAATATGCAAGCATGTGTTTCATGCTTGTTCGAGTAATAGCAATGAGATTCCCCACTATCATGCTCAAAATAGCTAGGATTTCTAGAATAAGATGTCATTCATTTGATGAGAAATAAAAAGGAATATCAAAAATTCTAATAATTGAAGTTGAAGCAATTATTTTCGAAGTAACAAAAAGAAAAGCAATGACTAGAATGGGAGAGTTAGAGTCAAAAAGAGGAATCCCCACTTCTTTCTCTTATTTGAAATTGTGCAAGACTTTCATCTTACATGGTTCCATACCTTGCATATGTATAAGAATGAGCTGGCAACTCATAAGCAGTGGATTCATTAAAGGAACCCATCAGAGCTATAGTGAAAGTGAGTTTTCATAGGGCAATTGTCACTGCTTATGGACCTAAACATGGGTGATCTATCCATAACCAAGATGAAGCTTAGGTAAAACTATGTGGAGGTCTGAATTGATTGATGTTAAAGAATCAACAGATGAGTTTGTGGTTAAAGGTGAAATACCACTCAAACCTAAAGCTAGTTGGTTCTCCTTCATAGTAGTTGATTGGACATCTAGGGGTAAAGCATTATTTCGGTGCGGGTCGCAAAAGTGATACCAAATTGAGGCAAACTATAAACACTAAAAAAAAATGATTTCCTATACTCATCATTGATATGGTTTTCAATCCATTAAGAGTACCTTCATGAATGAATGTAGGACAGATATTTGAATGCTCACTTGGGTTAACGAGAAATCTAATAGATAAACATTATCAAATAGCATCAGATATGTGAACTTAAGGATGAGGCATTTCCCATTTTTATAGGAACTTCTACACCAAAAATAATGGTATCTTCAATTATAGCCCTTCTAGGATGTAAAATATATCTCTTCTCACCATCCTTATAATGTATGAGACAAACGTATGCATTTCAATTAAGGTCATATTCTATGATTGCAATTTTACCATATATGTCATTTTCATTCCGTTGAAAATTGATTTTACAGTATAGATGCTTATGACTTCCCCCTCTTTGCCTTATAATAGTGATTCCTTTGGCATTACAACCTTTACCATAGTGATGCTATCTATAGACAAACTTATTTTGTGTATTTCGTGTATTAGATTTCACTTAATTATCTACAGTTCCATTGTGTGTGCTTGGGTAGAAGCTTTGTATAAATGTATTGCCATGCTATTAAGTATTTTGATTTAAGTTCTTTTTTTTTTTTCTAAGAGGTGGAATAGAATAACTTGGTTGAAGTGTAATGATCATACGCCTATAATGCATTGTATGTCCCATAATAGGTTTCATTCTTTTATCCTTTCCTAGGTGTTAATGGCTATTCATAGCTATTACCTTGACACCAAAGAAGAGTTCAACCCAATGCTTTCTTTTAGTCCTAGTTGATCTTGATTCAACATTAGAAGTATATTGATTTTTCCCTAATAACCAAATACTTTTGTCTATAAATACTACATATTTGATTCCATCCATAAATCCATTTTCTTTCCTATAAGTTCTAGTCTCAATGAAAGCATTAATTACTCTTTATATGTTATGATATAAATATAGCACACCAATTCATTATGTATGGATGATGAGATTCCATTGATACAGAGCCAATTCTAATAAACTTATTGGAAGTTCCCATTAACGCACATCTAGTAGTAATTAAACCTATGAATTTGCCAATTATGAGTTGGGTGCTTTAACCATTCAACCATGGATTCTTAGCAAGGATCCTCGTACATGATGAATAACCAAATTCCAATTAAAATAAAACTTTGAGGATAAATCAATCCAATTTCGAAGGAATCAATGAAAGGACATCAAGTCAAATCTTGGATTTTTGAATTGAGAGAGATAAAAATTCTCACTATTTCTTCTATTCATGGACTCAATTCAATTTAGTGGGATCTTTCATTCACTTTTTTGTTCCATTAAGAACATTTTATAAAATTTTTGGATTCCTAAATTTGGAGTATCCTACTTTCATGCAATTCATAGAGTTCAACAAGTAATTGATATTTCACAATTAAGGGTTTATAGTAGTACTATTTATATTAATGGTCCTTATATATCATATTAACAATCAAAAGCTAGTCGAAAGAAAAAATCTCTATTTGACAGGCATTCTTTAGATACCTATGAATTCCATTAGGCCTATAAATGATACATTGGAAGAATCCTTTGGGTCTTCCATTATCAATAGGTTGATTATTTTGCTCCTATATCTTTGAAAAGAAAAAAATATCTCTGAGAGCTATGTCATAAATGTAAAATAAAGTACTCAAGTCCTTTCAATAACTAAAAAGTGTATCATGTTTGAATCTAACTAAGGTTTGCAGTGGTGGAGGAAATGGATCACAAAAAAGAGGGATTCGAGTTGTAAGATTTCTAATGAAATTGTCACTAGAATTCATATCTCATTTAAAGAGAAAGTTATCAAATAATTGGAGTTTCTTTTTGTATATTATATGGATGATCCAATTGATAAGGACCTTAATTAGGAATTTTTGATTGTCTTTCTCTAAGGAAAGGTTGAAACATAATTAACTTGAATTCAAGACAACTATTCAAATCTTAGTGAAAGACTTGATTTGTTATTTTATATTTGCTTTTTATGAAGAAAAAAAATACCAATTGAAGTGGAGGGGTTCTTCAAACAACAAGGAGCTGGGTCAACTATTCAATCAAATGATATTGAGCATGATTCCTATCTCTTGTTGAGAAAAAAGTGGGTTATTTCTTTGCAAAATTGTGCTCAATTTCATATGTGGCAATTTCACCATGATATTTTTGTTAGGGGAATAATGCACACGAATTGGATTTTCTTAGGAACATATTGAGAGATAATTGGATTTGGTTAGACAATGTGTTGAGCCCATCTTTGATGACTAATGTTGGATTTGTTGTCAACAGTATCTCATAGATTGTTGAGATATGTTTGTTGCCAATAAGTGCATTTTGCATTCATCAAGGAGCTTGAAATGTAGAAACATCGTTAGTCAAAACCGTTAGTGGCAGGTCAACCCTAAAGTCAATGAGTCAATATTAACTATTAACCTTAAATTTTAGGAGTTAATATTAATTGCTAAACTTAAATTTTAGAGATCAATGCTAACCGTTAATTGCAGGGCAACCCTTGGGAATCAATGCTAACTATTGATTATGGGGCAACCTTTAGGAATCAATGTTGACCATTGATGAAAGGGCAACCCTAAACTCAAGACTTATAAATACCTTTATAGCTACCAAAAGAAGAGTGTGCTGCAGAAAATATAAAAAGTGTGTGCTACATAAATGTAATAAAGAAAAGGAGTAGAACAGCAAAGAGTAGCCACCAGAAAGAATAGGTATAGGGCATGGCAAAGAGAGAACAACAAGAGTTATGTGATTTGCAAAAAATTAAAAGGAGAACAGTAAGAAAGAGAGCTACATGCTACTGTAGACCAAAAAAGAGAATTTAGTAGAGGAAGAAAATGCGGTGCTATAAACTAGAAGAGAGAACGTGACAAAGGAAGAAAATGTGTGCTGCTATAAACTAGAAGAGAGAACTTAATAGAGGAAGAAAACATGCTACTATAAACTATAAAAGAGAGCTTAGCAAAGGAAGAAAATGTGTGTTGTTGTAGACTAGAAGAGAGAACTTGGTAGAGGAAGAAAACATGCTATTGTAGACTAGAAAATGTGTGTTGTAGCAGACTGGAAGAGAGAACTCAATAGAGGAAGAAAAAGTGCTGCTATAGACCAAAAGAGAGAGCTTGACAAAGGATGAAAACATGCTGCTGTAGACCAAAAAACTAGAAGAGAGAACTTAATAGAGGAAGAAAACATGCTACTATAAACTATAAAAGAGAGCTTAGCAAAGGAAGAAAATGTGTGTTGTTGTAGACTAGAAGAGAGAACTTGGTAGAGGAAGAAAACATGCTATTGTAGACTAGAAAATGTGTGTTGTAGCAGACTGGAAGAGAGAACTCAATAAAGGAAGAAAAAGTGCTGCTATAGACCAAAAGAGAGAGCTTGACAAAGGATGAAAACATGCTGCTGTAGACCAAAAAAAAGAGCTCAACAAAGGAAAAAAAATGTGCTATTGCAGATAAGAAGAAAGAGCTCAATTGAGTAAGAAAATATGTGCTGCTGTAGACTAAAAGAGAGAGCTCGACAAAGGAAGAAAATGAATTCTATAAAACAAAAGAGAGGGCATGGCAGAGAAAGAAAGAGTAAGCTACATAACGCCAAGAAAGCATGTGTTACAAAGCCATAAGTGTGTGTTATAAAACCATAAGTGTGTTCTGCAAAACATAAGAGAGATAGTAGCAATAGCAAGAAGAAGATAACAACTATAACAAGAAGAAGATAGCAATTGCAACAAGGAAAAGGCAGTAATGGCAACAAAAAGGAGGCTATACTAGTAGTAGAGGAGAAAACCTGCTAAGGTAGAAGAAGGTAGCATCGGTAGCAAAGGAGAGAACCTACCAAGGTAGAAAGAGGAACCTACAGAGACAGGAGAGAACTAGCAGTAGAGAAAAAAACCTATATAAGGAGGAACTTGCAGAGGCAGGAGAAGAGAACTTATAAAAGGAGAAACCTATAGAGACAAGAGAGAACTAGTAGCAAAGAAGAGAACTTGTAGAAGGAGGAACCTATAAAGGCCAAGGAGAAACCTACAGAGATAGGAGAGAATCAGCAGCAAAAAAGAGAACCTGTAGAAGGAGAAACTTGTAGAGGCAAAAGGAGGAACCAGTAAAGACAAGAGATAACCAAACTGATAATAAAGAAGAAAACCTACAAAGACATAAAGAGAAAGCTACAAAGATAGGAGAGAACTAGAAGCATAGAAGAGAACCTGCAGAAGGAGAAACTTGGAGGCACAAGGAGAAACTTGTAGAGATAGGAAAGAACAGGTAGTAGAGAAGAGAACCTGCAGAAGGAGAAACCTATATAGGCAAAAGGAGGAACCTGCAGAGATATGAGAGAATCAGTAGCAACAAAAATAACTAGCAACAAAGAGAACTTGTAATGGAAAGAACTTACAATGGAGATAACTTGCAGAAAAGAGACTAGCGAAGCTTGAGGAGAGAAATTGGTAGTGAGGAAGAAGTAGATACATTTTCTACAATAGCAACCTATGCACATTAAGTGATCTTTTTCATGAAGTTTTGTCATAAACTTTTTATTTAGTTCTTGAAAAAGGGTGGAAAACCCTTAGAGTGATTGAGAGATTAATCCTTCAAGTGATCAAGAGACTAACTGTTTTAGTGATTAGGAGATCATTGTAAGTGATTAAAGAGTGATCCTTCTATAAATAGTTAAGAAGTGATCCTTGTGGTTAAGAAGTGATTATTCCACAACATCAACTATATCCCTTGATAATAAAAGTGGATTATGTGATCTACAAGTGATCCTATCACACAGTGGATGTAGTTCACACATTATGGGTGAACCACGTAAAAATTCTATGTGTTCTCAAGTACTTGTGCTTGCTTGATATTCATTCATTTTTGTGAATCCTATAAGATCCATTCATTCTTTTTTCTCTAACAGATGGTTAGAACTTCATCTAGGCTTGAATCCCACTAAGATGTCCACTAGAGATCAAAAATTATTGAAAAAGGAACAAGATCTTTCTTTTATCTCTTTCAAGAGATAAAAAAAATAAAGAAATAATTAATATATTCAAGATAATTACGTATTTACAAAATATTGTCTCATTTCATCCTATTTCATTATATTTGGGATGTAATAAAGAACAAGATCTTTCTTTTTATCTCTTCCAGATGATCAAAAAATAAAGAAATAGTTAATATATTCAAGATAATTACATATTTACAAAATATTGTCTCAATTCATCCTATTTCATTATATTTGGGATATGATAAAGAACAAGATCTTTCTTTTATCTCTTTCAAGTGATAAAAAAGAAGAAATAGTTAATATATTCAAGATAATTACGTATTTACAAAATATTGTCTCAATTCATCTTATTTTATTATATTTGGGATGTGATATGGTTCTCAAGGATGGAATGGATATGAATAGTTCTGATAAGATTTCTTTCTTAAACAAAAATTCATTTTTTGATTTATTACATCTATTCCATGATTGGAATTAGGGGGCGATATGCATTACACCATAATTTTGAATCAAAAGAAAGTATTCAAGAAATGGCAAATCTATTCACTCTATTAATAACTAAGCCGAATTTGGTGTATTAGAAGGGATTTGACTTTTTTATTGATTCATATGGATTTAATCAAAAACAATTCTTGAATAAGGTATTCAACTCTAAAGATGAATAAAAAAATGAAAATCTTTATTGGTTCAACCTCCTATTTTTTATGAAGAGAATGAATCTTTTTATCAAATGATTAGAAAAAAATGGGTTTGAATCTCCTGCAAGAATAATTTAAAAGATCAAAAACAAAAAAGAGTGGTATTTGCTAACAACAACATAATAGAGGCAGTTAATCAATATAGATTAATTTAAAATTTAATTTAAATCCAATATAACACTTATGGGTACATAAGAAATGTATTGAATCAATTCTTTTTAATAAATAAATATGATCACAACTTTGAATATGGAATTCAAAGGGATCAAATAGGAAATGATAATATGAATTATAGAATTATAATGAAATATATGATGAACCAACATTTATCGAATTTGAAATAGAGTTAGAAGAAATGGTTTGATCCTCTTTCTTTTTTTTTTCTTTCTCTAACCAAGAGATCTATGAATTGGGATCCTAATGCATATAAATACAAATGGTTCAATAGGAGTAAGAATTTTTAAGAACATTTGGAACATTTCATTTTTTAGCAAAAAAGTTGCTTTCTTTTTTAAGCAGTGTTTGATCGATTACATATTAATCAATATGCAATTGATTGGTCTACAGTTATTAACAAGTAAGATTTGTCTAAGTCACTTCCTTTCTTTTTGTCCAAGTTTCTTCATTTTTTTGTCTAACTCACTTCCTTTTTTCTTTTTGACTTTCAGAAATATCTCTATTCATAGATCCGAGATTCATATCTATGAATTAAAAGGTTCAAATGATCAACTTTGTAATCAACTATTAGAACTAAAGGTCTTTAAATCATTCATTTGAGAAAATTGAAACCTTTCTTATTGGATGATCATGATACCTCCCAAAAATTGAAATTTTTTATCAATGGAGGAACAATACCATTATTTTTGTTCAATAATGAGATATCAAAATGGATGATTGACTCATTCCATATTAGAAGTAAGAAATCTCTTGATAACATGG
Organism: Ceriops zippeliana; assembly: GCA_037897445.1. Taxonomy (NCBI): domain Eukaryota; kingdom Viridiplantae; phylum Streptophyta; class Magnoliopsida; order Malpighiales; family Rhizophoraceae; genus Ceriops; species Ceriops zippeliana. The sequence goes on from JBAPLH010000221.1 coordinate 669,312, forward strand.
ATTTTTATTTCTTAATGATATCTCAAAATCAAACCAATTGCTTTAATCCCTTAAAACCATTTTATAAAATTTCATTGATATCTTCATTCTATAAAGCAAATCAACTTTGATTCTTGAATAATCTGCATCACTTTTGTTTCTATTGTAACAAAAGATTCCTTTTTTATGTGGAAAAGGCCTATATCAAGAATTATGATTTTACATCTGGACAATTCCTCAATATCTTGTTCATTTGCAACAAAATATTTTTTGTGCAGCAGTAAAAAAAAACAAAACCTTTTTAGAGAGAGATATTATTTCACCAATCGAGTTATAAGTATCTAACGTATTCATACCTAATGATTTTCCACAAAGTAGTGATGAAAAGTATACCTATTACAAATCTTTCCATTTTCCAATATGATCTAATTCATTTGTTTGTAGAGCTATTTATTCAATTGCAAACATTTTTGGAACACCTCTAATAAAGGGATAAATAGTCAATTTTGAAAGAATTTATTATCAACATCTTTCGAATATGAATATATCTAATTTTAAAGGGAAAAACTTTCATCAGTATCTTAATTTCAATTCAAACATAGGTTTGATTCACAATCCATGTTCTGAGAAATATTAAACATCTAAAAAGAGGAAAAAAAAATGTCTTAGTTTAAAGAAATGCATTGAAAAAGGGTAGATGTATAGAAACTTTTAACGAGATAGTGCTTTTTCAACTATCTCAAAATGGAATCTATTATAAACGTATATGTCATGGTTCCTTACTTCGCCTGGGTACAAATATCTAAATTGGATATTTTTATATACCTTTTTAGACCTATTACCAATACTAAGTAACTGTCATAAATTTGTATTTATTTTTTAGAATATTATGCATGGATCAAATATAACATGGAACATTCTTCTGAAAAATTTATGTCTTCCACAATGGAATTTGATAAGTGAGATTTTGAGTAAATGTTTACATAATCTTCTTCTATCCGAAGAAATGATTCATCAAAATAATAAGCCATCATTAATATTAACACATCTAATATCGTTAAATGTTTGAGAGATCCTTTATTCAATAATTTTCCTACTTGTTGTTGGATATCTCATTTGAACATATATTTTCTTTGTTTCCCTTTCATGAGAATAGTGAATTATAAACAAAGTTCAAAAAGGTCAAATCTTTGATGATTTCATCATACATAATTGAGTTGCAAAAACTTTTAGATAAGAATCCTACATCTAAACTAAATTCTTTCTGGTTAAAGAATCACTTTCTAGTAGCTTTGGAATAATTAGGAAATTTTCTATAAGAAATATGGGGTTCCACTTCTAATGGCAACATGCTATAGGGTAGTGGTCCCACTTATAGGGTTAAATCAATATATTTTAAAAAGAAATTTTTAACTACCAATCTCATTGATCTCATAAGTTTTATACCAAATCCCATTAATCAAATCTTTTTTTTTTTTTTAAGAAATACAAGACATCTAAGTCATATAAGTAAAGAGATTTATTCATCATAAGAAAAAGAAAAAATGTGAATAATGATTGGATTGATGATAAAATAGAATCCTTGGTCATGAACAGTAATTTGATTGATGATAAAGAAAGAGAATTCTTGGTTCAGTTCTCCACCTTAACAATAGTAAAAAGGTTTGATCAAATTCTATTAAGTCTGACTCATAATGATCATTTATCAAAAAATGACTTTGGTTATCAAATGATTAAAGTGTTAGGAGCAATTTACTTACGATACTTAGTTGACATTTATAAAAAGTATCTAATGAATTATAAGTTCAATACACCTTGTTTAGAAGAAAGATGAATATTCTATACTCATTATCAAATAAACACTTATTCATAAACCTTGTGTGGGGCAAATAGTTTTCATTACCCATCTTATGGAAAACCCTTTTTGCTCCTCCACTTAGCCCTATCCCCCTCCAAGGGTATTTTAATGATAGGTTCTATAGGAACAAGACAATCATATTTGGTCAAATACCTAGCAACAAACTCCTATATTTCTTTCGTTACAATATTTCTAAACAAGTTCCTAGATAACAAGCTTAAGGGTTTTCTTATTGATAATAATGACAATATTGATGCTAATGACGATATTGATGTGAGTGATGATATCAATCATGACCTTGACATGGAGATGAAGCTTCTAACTCAAATGAATACGCTAATTATGGATATGATGCCAAAACTAAACTAATTTTATTGCATCCTTCAATTCAAATTAGCAAAAGTAATGTCTCTTCACATAATACGGATTCCAAATATTCATGAACTATCTCTCTAAAGATTATGAAAGATGTTCCACTAGAAATATTTTTGTTTTGCCTCGACTCATATACCTCAAAAAATGGATCCCACTCTAATAGCTCTAAATAAATTAAACATATGCATTAAGATACAAAGGTTTCTTATTCCACAACAATGAAATTACTTTTTCATTTTTTCATATACCAGGGGATTTTACTTGAAAAGAAAATATTCCATACTAATGGATTCGGGTCCATATCCATGGGTTTCAATGTACGAGATCTTGTAACACTTACCAATGAGACTTTATCAATTAGTATTACACAAAAGAAATCAATTATAGACACTAATATAATTAAATCTGCTATTCATAAACAAACTTAGGATTTGTGATCCTAGGTAAAATCGATTCAGGATCATAAGATCTTTTTCTATTAGATAGGAAGGGCTATTACACTAAATGTGTTTCTAAGTAATTGCCCCATAAATCTTATATCTTTTTATATGAAAAAGAAATCATGTAACGAAAGGGATTCTTATTTGTACATATGGTACTTCGAACTTGGAATGAGCATAAAGAAATTAATGATAATTCTTTATCTTTTATAATGAATTAAAATAATAAATATAATAAAATACTTTTCTAATTTATATTTTTTATTTTAAATTTAATAACTAATAATTAATTAGTTTTAATTTAATAATTTTTATTATAATTTGTAATTAAATTATATGATTACTATAATTTGATTTTAACATATGAATTTTAGAATTAGTTATAGATATTATAGATATAAAATATAAATTTCTTACTTTTTTATTACAAATTATTCGAAATATCAACAATATTTCCATGCTTCTTTCAAATAAAAATATTACCACTGGAGTTTTACCAAAAAAAATGGAAAAAGAGGTAAAGCCTTTTATTAGATTTGAACTGATGACTTATGCCTTACCATAGCATTACTTTACCATTAAGTTAAAAGGGCCTTTTTTATTCAATTCTCAAATCAACCATTATACAGAAAGGATGTATCTATAATGATTATAAATCAAATCTATGGAAAGTAAAGTAAATATAGTAAATGAAATAAATTAAATATATGAACTAGATTAGAATAAATCTACATATAATTAAGTATATGGAGTATATGTAGATTCATAGTAGCTTCATCATAAACAATAAACATATAAAATGTAGTTAATCTTACTATAAAACAAGCTATTATTGCAAAAATTGATTAATACAACCAATTATCATTAAGAATTTCATCTTTAGACCAAAAACAAATAAGAGGTGGAACACTATAAAGGGAAAGCGTTCCTAAAAGAAAAGTTGTTTTTGTAATTAGAACATGTTTTGTTAAACCACCCACAAGAACCATATTTTGACTATTATTTGGAGAGTAACCAACAATAGCTTCCATTGAATGAATAATGGATCTAGATCTTAAAAACAATAATGCTTTCAAACAGGCATAAGTAATCAAATGGAATAAAGCGACTCAATAAAAACCCATACCTAGAGCTAACATCATATAACACAATTAAGACATTGTAAAATAGGCTAAACTTCACTTAATATCTTTTTGAGTGATAGATAAAGTTGCTCCTAATAGTGCTATTATTATACTTATTAAAGCTATTAGATTCATTATATAAGGTATGACTACAAAAAGAGGAAGAAGTCGAGTTACTAGAAAAATCCCCATTATTACCACAATAACAGCATGTATCAAAGCAAAAATAGGAATAAGTCCTTCTATGGCAATTAGTAACCATACATGAAGGGGGAATTATGCCAATTTAGCAATTGTACCAGAAAATAATAGAAAGTCACACAAAATAACAAATAAAATGATAAGGACTTCTTAAGTCTCACACTGAATGGGAGGTTGAATCAATGTGAGATATTTATCTTTTATAAATCTATCTGGATTTAACCTTTGTAACTTGTTAAAGCCAATGATCTAATTTTTATCTTGCTTCTTTATATGAGAGAAACCATACAGATATCAATTAAATGTAAACACCCAAGAACATACAACAATTTTTATATGGTTCACCCACAATGTGTGAGCTATGTCCACGGTGTGATAGGATCACTCCTAAATCACACAATCCACTCTTGTTATCAAGGGATACAGTTATGGTGTGGAGGAATCACTCCTTAACTACTTATAATGATCTTCCAATCACTGAATAGATATCTTGATTATTTAATTGATTGATCTCTTAATCACTTCAAAGGTATCCCACCCTTTTTCAACAAGTTTATCAAAAGGTTTATAATGAAAACATTCCCTGAGAAAGATCACTTAATGTGCATAGGTTGCTAGTGCAGAACGTAGATCTTCTCCTTCCTTATAGCTGGTCTTTGCTCAAGCTTTACTAGTTTCTTCTCTACAGGTTATCTTTATTGCAGGTTCTCTCCCCTTGTTGGTTCTCTTCACTGCTAATTATCTCCACTACAAGTTCTCTCCCCTAGTTGCTGGTGTTGCCTCACCTGCTACCTTGACAGGATCTCTCATTTGCTATCAATGTTGCCTCTTTTACTGCCTTGGGCAAGTTCTCTCTTTCAAATGTCAATGCTAACTTAGCAAATTGCCTTCATTATTGCTGCAAGCTACCAAGGCTTGCTTTCTCCTCTACCATTGTAAGCTACTAGACCTATTATCAAGCACGTTTTCTCCTCTGTTACTACAAGCTATGAAACTTGCTACAGGGGCATGCTTTCTCCTCTTCTATTACAAGTTACCAGACTTGTTGTCAAGACACGTTTTCTCCTCAGCTACTATAAGCTGTCAGACCTATTGTCAAGACATGTTCTATCCTCAGTTGCTACAAGCTACTGGACCTACTACTATTGCTACCTACACATGTTGTTATCATTGCCTACATGTGTTACTATTGCTGTTTGCACATGCTGCTATCACTGCTTGCACTTTTTGCTATTATTGTCTACATATGTTATTATCGTCGCTTACATATTTTACTATTGTTGTTTACATATGTTGCTATTGCTGCTTGCATGTTCTACTATTATTGTTCGTATATACTTCTATCACCACCTGCATGTTGTGTTATTATTGTTTACACGTTTTGTTATTGTTATTTGCATATGCTGCTATCACTGCCTGCACGTTCTGCTATTGTTGTCCATATATGCTACTATTGCTATCTACATATGGTACTATCACTGCTTGCACATTCTACTTTTATTGTCCGCATGTACTGTTATCACCGCCTGCACATTTTGCTATTATTGTTTGCATGTTCTACTATTACTGTTCGCACATACTGCTATCGCTGCCTACACGTTCTACTATTGCTATTTGCATATGTTACTATCGCTATTCACATGTGGTGTTATCGCTACATATACATTCTGCTTTTGTTGTCCATATATGTTGCTATCGTCGCATGTACATTTTGCTATTGCTATCTGCACATGCTACTATCATTGTTTGCACGTAGTGCTATTTGTTGCTAACACATTTTGCTTTTGTTGTTCTCACATATTGCTATTGCCACCTGTATATTCTACTATTGCTGTCCACACACAGTGCTATTACTACTTCCACATTCTGCTTTTGTGGTCCGCATGTGCTGTTATTGCTCCCTACACGTTCTGCTTTTGCTGCCTACACGTGCATAGGCTATTATTGCTATAAGCTACTATTGTTCCTTGCACATCCTACTTTTGCTACCTATACAGGCTGCTATCACTGCCTACATGTCTTGCTTAAGCTTGCAACTTGTCACGACCCATCCACAAACATTGCTAAACTAGGCCCGTTGGATGCCTAGCCCAATTGATGCCCTAAAGACTTGGCTAGAACCTTCTGCATAAGCGCTTCGCTTAGGTAAGTGCTTAGGTATTTTCTCCTATAAATATCTAAGATATTTTAGATCTAGAGAAATTGTAGCCACAAATTTAGGAGGTGGAACCACTATAAATACCCCCACTCCTCTCATTTGTAACACACCATTGAATTGCAAGTTCTTTCCTTTGCAAAGCTCTCTCTCTCTCTATCTCTTTCTTGTGCCTTCGGTTTCCTTGTCCCCCTCAAGCCTCTTTTGACTCCAAGTCGATTCTCTCAAACTCTCTAAGGCTTACTTAGCGTCTTCTCTCACAAGATCAACTAAGTGCCACACGGGTTAGAAGCCTAACTCCATGATAGGTGGTATTAGAGCAAGGTAATCTCAGTTCCTACTTTGTTCTTGTTTACGTTGTGAGAATGGCAGGTGAGGAAGGAATCATTGTTGCTAACATTGAGGAGCAACAAATCGAGCTTCAAGCTCGTGGGCGAGAGGAACAGTGTATTCTAGCTAAATGTGGGAAGTCTAAGGCCGCAACAAAGGAGTTTGTGGAGTCTTGTGTGGTTGTCCTAGAAAGGAGCATGACGGATGTGAGTTCTTTGGTGGGAGATCTAAGCAATCAAATTGACAATTTGATCCAAGAGAATGCTGAAATCACTAGGGCTGCCAAGTCCATAATTAGGGAATTCAATTATGCTTTCAAAGGAGAACTGAGCTCTCTTAGCCAAGAACTGTCTAATCTACGGAAATTCGTTGAAGGAGAAATTCACGATCTTCGTAGGGAGATGGGTTCTCTTTGTCGAAGTAGTCAACTTTCGATGAGTATTGCTAGCATAAGCAACACTACGGTTGGGCACGGTCTAAAAGTTCCCAAACCTACCATGTACAATGACATTTGCAACACCACTACTGTGGAGAACTTCCTATTCGGCCTTGAACAATACTTTAAGGCCATAAGAGTTGTTGATGACTTTGCTAGGATAAGCAATGCTTCAATCTTCTTCTAGGATGCTGCTCAACTATGGTAGAGAAGGAAGCATTTCAAATGAGAGAAAGGCATGTGCGTGATCAACACATGGGAGCAATTCAAGGTTGAGTTGTGCAAACACTTCGTTCCTTACAATGCAGATAGCGAAGTTAGAGGGAAGCTGCGTTGTCTCGAGCGAACAGGTAGCATTTCTGAATACATTAAGGAATTTACTACTCTTATACTTGAGATTGATGATTTGTCAGACAAGGACTTCCTCTTCCACTTTAAAGATGGCTTAAAGGATTGGGCAAGAGTAGAATTGGATCAGCATAATGTGCAGATTCAGATGATGCCATTGCTGCAGCTGAAATGCTAATTGACTACTCAACCCATTCCAAAGGTAAAAAGCCTAACTCTAATAAAAGTAGGGGAGAGAAGGGTGGTCATAAGAGGGAAACAAGCCATAAGGAGGGAGGACATTAGAAATCCTCAAGTGGCAAGCCCAAGAACTCTTTGGGCAAGCACGATGGACCTCCAAGGCCATGCTTCATCTGTGATGGACCACATTGGGTTAAAGATTGCCCTAATCGTAAAGTAATGAATGTTATTGTGGCGGAACTCAACAAGTAAAAGTCTAAAGAGGAACCTCAAGCTGTTTTGAGAGCTATCCAACACTTAAGTACCCTCTCTAAACTTTTCTCTCCCATGGTCCCCAAGGAGAAGGGCTTATTGTACGTTGATACGTCCATTGAAAGCAAAGTTATGGGCCCTATGCTAGACACGGGAGCCAAACACAACTTCATGGACTTACAAGAGGCCAAACGACTAGGTCTCAAACTTTCCAAGGGAGTTGGCACCATTAAGGCAATCAATTCTGAAGCCAAGCCAATTCATGGGATAACGGAGGGAGTAGTCGTCAAGATTGGGGATTGGCAAGGTAAGCTAGACTTTACCATTTTCCCTATCGATGATTTTAAAATGGTTTTGGGTCTTGCTTTCTTTTGCAAAGCTTTAGCTTTTTTGGTTCCCGCATCAAATTCCCTTATGATTCTCAATAACCACAAGATCCGAGTGATTCCATTGAAAAGCATGGAGAAATATAAGGCGTCAATGATTTCTCCTTGCAATTCAAATGGGGTCTCAAGGTGGATCAAAGTTACGTTGCCACCATAAATGAACTAAGGGACGAGGAAGATGTGATAAAGCCTACTCCTACACTCCCACAACCCATCCAAGTAGTCCTTGAAGAATTCAAGGACATGATGCCTTCAGAGTTGCCTCCTAAGTGAAATATAGATCATCACATCGAGCTGGAACCGGGTGTTAAACCCCCTGCCATGGCCCCTTATCGTATGGCACCTCCCGAACTCGTGGAATTGAGGAAGCAACTTAAAGATTTGCTTGACTCAGGTTACATTCAATCATCAAAAGCCCCTTTCGGTGCCCCAGTCCTCTTCCAAAAGAAGAAGGATGGATCACTACAAATATGCATAGATTACCGAGCCTTAAACAAGGTAACCATCAAGAACAAGTACTCAATTCCACTAATAGCTGATCTCTTTGATCAATTAGGGAAAGCGAGGTACTTCACGAAGCTGGACCTAAGGTCGAGGTACTATCAAGTTCGTATAACACCTGGTGATGAGCCGAAAACTGCATGCATAACGTGTTACGGAGCTTTCAAGTTCCTAGTTATGCCCTTTGGCCTCACCAATGCCCTTGCTACCTTCTGTACACTAATGAACAAGGTACTTCATCCTTTCTTTGATAAATTCGTGGTAGTTTATTTGGATGACATAGTGATCTACAGCAATACCCTTGAGGAGCACAACGATCACTTGAAACAAGTCTTCCAAGTTCTAAATGAAAATGAGCTGTATGTCAAGAAGGAGAAGTGCTCTTTTGCGAAGCAAGAGGTGGATTTCCTTGGTCACAAGATCAAGGATGGCAAGCTTATGATGGATCAGGCAAAGATCCATGCCATTCAGGAGTGGGAGCCTCCAACGAAAGTCCTTGAATTGTAATTGTTCTTGGGACTAGTTAACTACTATCGGTAGTTTATCAAGGGATATTCTGCCATAGCTGCACCATTGACAGAACTACTCAAAAAAAATGTCACATGGCATTGGTCGAAGGAATGCCAATCTTCTTTTGAGAGATTGAAACACACAGCCTCTAAGGAACCCGTCATGGGGCAACCCGACTACAAGAAGGCCTTCAAAGTTCACACAGACGCATCTGACTTTGCCATTAGGGGAGTATTGATGTAGGATGGGCATCCCATTGCCTATGAAAGTCGTAAGTTGAACGATAAGGAGAGGCGGTACACCATCCAAGATAAGGAGATGACTGCCATCATCCACTACCTACACACATGGAGGCATTATTTGCTTGGAAGTCAGTTTGTGATCATGACTGACAATCACAAAAGAGGCTGAGCCCTAAGCAAGCCTGTTGGCAAGACTTCTTGGCCAAATTTAACTACAAGCTTCAATATAGGCCAGGTAAGGCTAATGTTGTTGCTAATGCACATCATTAGCTGCCAGTACACCAAAGAGTGACTTCCTTAAGCAAATTAAGAAGGGGACGTCACAAGACAATTTGGCCAAGAATTTGCTAAGAATGGCAAGTAAAGGGAAGACTTGACGATTCTGGCTAAATGTTGGGATTCTCATGACGGTTGGCCAACAAGTCTTCGTACCTAAGTGGGGAAGCTTACGAAGGGACGTTCTCAAGGAGTGTCACGATTCTCTATGGGCTGGTCACCCAGGTATGGCACAAACCCTTGCCCTTATCCAACAAAGTTATTATTGGCCACAAATGCAGGATGATATTGAGGCCTATGTGTGGACTTGTCTTGTTTTCCAATTGCCGAAAGACCTTGGGAAAGTGTCTCAATGGACTTCATCGTGGCCTTACCTAAGTCTGATGGATTTGGAAGCATCATTGTGATTGTTGTTCGATTCAGCAAGTACGCCATATTCATTCCAGCCCCCGCTGATTGTAAAGTCAATGAAATAGCTCGCTTATTCTTCAAGAACATGGTGAAGTTGTGGGGAGTACCTAAAAGCATTATAAGTGATAGAGATCCCCGATTCACAGGTAAATTCTGGTGCGAGTTGTTTAAATTGTTGGGGACTGATTTGAATTTGTCAACCAACTTCTATTCCCAAAGCAATGGCCAAACTGAATGCATCAATGCTTTATTAAAACAATACCTATGGCACTATGTCAGTGCCCATCAATGAGATTGGGCAAAGTTGCTTGATGTTGTCCAATTCTCCTACAACCTCCAAAGGAGTGAAGCAATAGGCAAAAGTCCATTTGGAATCGTCACAAGACAACAGCCTCTAACTCGACAACAGCCTCTAACTCGAAGTGCTGTTGCCTCTTCTTACATGGGAAGCAACCCTGCTGCTTACAAATTTGCAAAGGAATGGCACGAAGAGGCGGACATCATAAGAACCTACCTTGACAAAGCTGCTAAACAAATGAAAAAGTGGGTCGATGCCAAGTGACACCCGAAGGAATACGCAGAAGGAGACTTGGTAATGGTAAAGTTGCTACCTAACCAATTCAAGTCCTTACACAAAGTGAATAAAGGCTTGGTAAGGAGATATGAAGGGCCATTCCCCATAATCAAGTAGGTAAGGAAGGCTGCCACCAAGTCCAACTTCCCCCAAGATTCAAAATTCACAACATCTTCCATGTAAGTCTTCTAAAGACCTTTCATGAAGACACCGAAGATCCGAACCGTGGGGAATCCAAACGTGCACCAACTGCCGTCATCACTAAATTCAACAAGGAAGTGGAATGAATCCTTGCTAATATAGTGATACAAAAAAGAGGAGTTCCTAATTACACCGAGTACTTAGTTAAGTGGAAAGATCTACCAGACTATGAGGTTAGTTGGGAACGAGAAGATTTGATTTGGAAATTTATAGATCATGTACAACGCTACAAAGACGAAGTCGTGACGAGGACGTCACGAGATTAAGTGGGGGAGGATGTCACGGCCCGTCCACAAACATTGCTAAACTAGGCCCGTTGGATGTCTAGCCCAATTGATGCCCCAAAGACTTGGCTAAAACCTTCTGCATAAGTGCTTAGGTAAGCGCTTAGATAAGCACTTCCCTTAGGTAAGTGCTTAGGTATTCTCTCTTATAAATATCTAAGATATTTTAGATCTAGAAAAATTGTAGCCACACATTGAGGAGGTGGAACCACTATAAATACCCCCACTCCTCTCATTTGTAACATACCATTGAATTGCAAGTTCTCTCCTTTGCAAAGCTCTCTCTCTCTATCTCTCTCTTGTGCCTTCAGTTTCCTTGTCCCTTTCAAGCCTCTTTCGACTCCAAGTCAATTCTCTCAAACTCTCTAAGGCTTACTTAGCGTCTTCTCTCCCAAGATCGACTAAGTGTTGTGCGGGTTAGCACGTCTAAAGCATGTCCAAACCTAACTCCGTGACAAACTGGTCCTGTGATTTGCAACTACTAGTTTGCTTGTTCCAACTACCCAAAGGTTGCTGCTGTACGTGATACAACTACTAGACATGCTACACTCATTAGGATTGCTTGCTAGATATGTTGCACTTGCTGGTATACCTTCTCAAACATGCTACACTTGGTAGTTTACCTGCACCTTCTGTCGAAACCTGTTGCTGCTCCTGGTTATGCTACCTTTACTGCTGTAATTTGCTTGCTACACTTCTCTCCTTCTTTCGGTAGCTACTGGTTATTGCAAATTGCAATTCGTGTTATGGATTGCTGGTTTGCTTGTACCTTCTGCCAAAGCTTACTGCTGCTCTTGCTGTAATAAGTTCCTTCTCCTTTTGGGTTAGCTGGCTTTTGCCTTCTTCTTTTTTTTTGGTATGGTTACTGCACACCCCCCTTTCTAGTTTGATATGGTTACTAAATATCTTCTTATTTATTGGTTTGGGGTGGTTGTTGGCTACTCCTTTCTTTTGGTTTGGTTTTCCGGCTACTACTTTCCTTGGAATGGTTGGCTGTTGCACGTTTTTCTCTCTTTGGTGTGGTTGTTGCACATTTTTCTCTCCTTAGTGTTGTTGCTACACGTCTCCTTTACTAGTTTAATGTGCCTATTGATTATAACACTTTGTTCTCCCTTTGATAGGGCTTCCTTTTTCTCCCTTTAGTGTGGCTATCAGTTGCTACAACTCCTCCTTTGGTTAGTGTGGCTACCTCCTTCTTTAGTGGTTACTGTCACCTCCTTCTTGGCCAGCTGCTACTATAACTCCTTTGGCCAACTACTGCACTTTCCTTAGCTACAACTCTCTTGGTCAATTGTTGCACTTTCCTTAGTTGGTTGCACCACCCTTGGTGGCTGCCTCCTCTTTGCCATTCACCTCTCCTTTTGGCTGCCTTTTGGTTTGTCATTCCTCTTAGAAAAATCTAAAGCACATATACTTGTCTTATAAAGTGCATGAGGTTATTTATAAAGCCCTAAGATTAGGATTACATGATCATCAATGGTCATTATTGATTTCCAAAGGTTGCCTTATAATAATGGCTAGCTTTAATTTCTAAAATTTAAGGTTAATGATCAACATTGATTTCCTAAAATTTAGGATCAATGGTTAACCTTAACCCCTAAAATTTAGGATAAATGGTCAATATTGACTCATTGACTTTAGTTGACCTACCATCAACGATTTTGACCAAGGACTTCTATGCATCTCAACAACATTCAAACTATCAAATCAACACAAGCAACAAAGTGAAATCTTGTTGACAACAAATCCTATATTAGCCATCAAATATGAGTTCAACATAAAAAATTAACCTCATTAATATTAATCAAGTTATTGAAAATTTTGAACAAATCTTGAAATTTGAAACTGCTTGTTACCCAATAAAGACCTAAAATTCCTAATAATAAGTCAAAGTCCCCTACACGATTAGTTACAGATGCCTTTTGACAAGCATTCGAGGCAATAGGTCATCTAAACTAAAACCCTATTAATAAATAAGAACACATTCCAAAAAATTCCTAAAACATATAAATTTGTATCAAATTCAAACTAGTAACTAATCCCACCATTAAACTATTAAAAAAATCATATAAGCAAAAAATCTCAAATAACTTTGATCATAAGCCATATAATTGTCATTATATAAAAGAACCAAAGTTCTAACTGTAGGAATTAATATTGATAAAATAGATGTAAATGGGTTGATCATGTGTCTACACTCTAAAGAAAAATCATTATTAATGGTCTAAAACCATACATATTGATAGATAAAACTATTATTGATTTGTTGAATAGATAAATCTATCAAAAAAATCATAACTATAATTAACAATAAAACACTTAGAAAAGCCCATATACAATGAAGTTTTTTTATTGTTGTAAAAAAAAAGTAGAAGTCCCACTCCTATTACCCTAAGGACTAAAAGTGTAACAAAAGATATGATCCATGAATATTGATTTTTATGTTCTATAAAAAAATCTTATTAGTTTTAATTAATAATTAGTTGTTTCTTGTTTTTAATTTATTGGCTTTTTTCTTTTTAATTTATTAATTTTTATAATTTTAAAATTTAAAGGATTCAGTTAATAAAAAAATGAATAATAAAAAAAAATACAAACCTTAAATTCACCCATGAATACTTAAGACAAAAGAGAAGTTTGTTTTCAAATCCTAGTTTGAATAGGAGAAGTACGTCATGCTAATGTGCCTTGGATAATCCACATCTCAAGGTTAGGCACTAATGAGCACATTGAACTATCCATATGATTAAGAGCCTTCATAGCCCAAGTATAATGACACAATTATCAAGGACACACTCTACCATTGAGTTAATAGCCCATTGATTGGGCCTCTTATCGAGGGCCAGCTATGCCAAAAGCATCCCCTTATTTCCTTTACATCCCCATGTAACTCCCAAATGGCAATATTAGGGTGAAAAGAAAGGGAAAAGGGGGATCCTATGAACTTATTCTGACTCAGGATAATAAGCTCATAAGCTTGGTCTTACTTCATCGTCGAGAAATGAAAGAAGACTTCAATCGATAAGTTTAACTCATATGTAGCTCATGATCCAACTACACCTTCTAGTACGGCTACCTTGTGATGACTTAACTTTAATCACTAGCCCTACCTTCAACATCCCCTTCCTTGTGGATAAAGTAGTGACTTCAAGTATAGCTAGCTCTTATAGTGTGATGAGCAATATGTACAAGGCCCAGGAACGAATTTACTGCCATATGGCTAACTAGCGATTACTAGTGATTCCAACTTTATGCAGGTGAGTTACAACCGACAATCTGAAATAAGGATGGGCTTTTGGAGTTAGCTTACCCTAGTAAGATCACCGCTCTTTGTCTTGGCCATTATAACATGTGTATCGCCTAGGGCATAAGGGGCATGGTGACTCGATGTCATCCTCACCTTCCTCCAACTTACCATCGATAGTTTACTCATGGTTCCAAAGTTAATGATGGCAACTAAACATGAGGGTTATGCTTATTGTGAAACTTAACCCAACACCTTATGGCACAAGTTAATGATAGCCATGCACCACCTGTGTCCACATTCACAAAGGCACCCTTCTCTTTCAAGAGGATTCATGGCATGTCAAGCCCTAGTAAGGTTCTTTGGTTTGCATCAAATTAAACCACATGATCCACTATTTGTGCAAGCCCCTATCAATTCCTTTGAGTTTCATTCTTGCGAACGTACTCCTGAGGCAGGGTACTCAATGTGTTAGCTATAGCACTGCATGGATCGATACACACAGTGCCCAGTATCCATCATTTACGGCTAGGACTATTGGCATATCTAATCCCATTTGCTCCTCTAGCTTTCATCTCTCAATATTAGTGTTAGCCTAGCAGAGTACTTTCACTATTAGTGTTCTTTTCGATCTTTACGCATCTCACCACTCCACTAAAATTCCCTCTGCCCCTCCAGCTTGGCAGTTTCCACGGCTTATCCAAGGTTGAGCCCTAAGATTTGACAGTGGACTTAAAAAGATACCTATAAATGCCTTACACCCAATCATTCCAAATAACACTTGCATCCTCTATATTGTCGCAATTGTTGGCACAAAGTTAGATGATGCTTATTCCTTAAATACCATCATTGCTTTTTCTCTAGGAAAAGAATTTCATGACCTGTATTACTCCATCAAGCTTTCACCCATTATGAAAAATTCCCTATTACTGAGTTATATCCCTTCGCTTGCCTTTATTGAGAAATAGAACTAACTAATCCTAAGGTAAAGGATCGAGAAACTTAACATCACTATTCTTGAATAACTTGAGTTAAGCCCTCTTTTTGCACTATTACAAATATGAAAACAATGAAAACAATTGGATTTAATTGTTAATTGCTCTTATCAAAAATAGGATTGACTACAAATTCAAGCCATAACACATGGTTTCATAAAAGTATATGATTTTCTCGATCTAAATAAAGCAAGCTTTACATGAACAAGATTTGACTCAACATGTTTCATTTGGTACAAGTAGAAGAAGACCCTAACTTGGTATTCTCAAATAAATAGAGAAATCAGAACCAAGTCAAGATTATATGAATCAACCCTTTTTTCTTGTGTTAAAGATCTTACCTATTTTAAAGGGACTAGAGTTACATCTCTTTGGAATTTCCATTCAAGAGTTCTTATGCATTTTAATGCCCTTTAAGACCTCGAAAAATGGACAAATTCCTTTTCTTAAGAACATATACAAAATTCATCACTATAAAAAGGATAATAGTAACCCCATCATTAACTATTTCATTTATTAAGTACTTCATTTATGAATTTTATAGTAATAGAAATTAAATACATGTCTATCCTACCATGATAGAATTTGTAACTTACTATTCTCTTACCTAGCAGGCAAAGATTTACCTTCGTAAAAAGGATGATTCATTCGAATTAATTTGAAAGTCCAATTACATTGCATTGTATTGCTAGAATTCATGTTATATATTTAAAAGAGGTTGACCTCTTTGCTTTTCTCATGGTACAATCCTCTTTTCACTAAGCCTCTATCTCTTTGGTCAACAGAGACAAAATCCAAGACTAGTGCCAATAGTTCATCATAGAAGAAAGGACTCACTGAGCCAGGATTACTAACTAATATTAATTTAATACTAATAGAATAGAAAATACTAAACTAATAAAATAAAGAAAAACTATCTTTTCTATATACTTTCCCTAGTTCTGTTGCTACCATATGCTTTATGCATTCAATCAGATCATATAAATATTCCTTCAACACAATATAGGTCATCAAAAGGATTTGAAAGAGCCACCAAAGCACGAAAGCCAAGATCAATTGCACCTAAAATAATTGGTGGCAACTCCAAAATCTAAAGACATATATCTTATGCTCTCAGACATTATTTGACTTTTGACCATATGAATACCACACAACTTGGACCATAAAAAGGTGACAAATGCTACCTCTTATACTCTATGTCTATCAAGCATTTCACCATCCTAGCAAGCTTATTGTGATAACCATCTTTTTGTACCCTAAAGTGCTTGACTAACTTAGGTAATTGCCCCTCTAACTTCCTCTTTTCCTAGTCAGTTAATTGCAAAAATTGTGTTAGGTAGTAATAGGTCTCCAATCCATGGGTTAAAAGTTGGAATCACATAAATGGGTAAAGAAAAAATCTTGCTTAAAACCACAATAAGGTGGCATCTTCCCTTTTATCTTCCTTAGCACCTCATTGAAGCATATAAACGACTTGAGTTAGGACATCCTTGGCTCTAGTAATAATAGCTACTCAATTGTATATACATGAGTAGATATAAGGCCCTTCAAGTAAAGGAAAGGCTTATGGCCCACCAAAAGGGCTAGAAGCCTAATTAATTATTGCTAACTATTAAGGTTTAACTAAACAGGACAAGTTTTATTGAAAATAAAAAATTCTTGAAGCAAACAATGCAAATGCAACTGCAAATTAGCATGAAACTACTTTACCAAGAATGCGACATAACCATTCAAAGGGAAGCAAGCACTTTCCTTAGGCAGAGGCACCATTAACTCATATTAGTTTGGTATATAAAATGTTCCCTTAAACTCACTCTAAATAATGCCCTCAGCCAACCTAAGATGAAGTTTTCTTGTAGAAACAATAAAGGTGAGAACAAGAGGGACTATGAGGGGTATACGTATAAGACATTAAGGGCATGGAAGAATCTACTACAACTGGAGACTCTTTAGAGACCAAGCAACAACCTCAAGACAAAGTTGTTACAAAAGTAGCAAACCCTCAACAAGAACTAGAACCTATACCTAAATCACTAACCATTTTTCTTGAAAGTTGAATAAGAAAAGTAAAATAAGATAAAAGTCACAAAAGTGGCAGGACAAAGTAAGGCAAGGGGCACCAAAAAACTTTTTATATAATGAATGGAAGTTAATCACAACATGATACCTTAAAAGTAACTATTAAAAAGAACTAAACTAAAGCTTTAATAAAAACACGTTAAGCTCATTTTACATAAGTCATTAAATATAATCTAGTAGTTCACTTTGAATCTCAAAATTTCTTGAAATGCTAGAATGACATAAAGATACGCATTGGAAGAATTCTTACTTAGCAAAGGACAGTGGAAAACAAGAGTAAAGAAATCTAGGCCTCCAATTTCTTAATCTTTTTCTACAAGGCCTTAACATGGCTAGAAGGATCACTTAGAGAGGGCAAGGCATAAGCAACCTTAGAACCTTTTTATGCCTTTGTCATTTCTTAAAGGAACTTTCACTCCTATTCCAACTAAGTACAACAAACCTTAGAGGCCTACAAACAATCCTTCGCTTGTTCCATCTCCTCCTCCACCTTCTATGTCATGGCTTATGCCTCCTTTAATGACTTCTCTATACCATTGCACATAATGTGAGTGTGCTTCAAACAATAAGACAAGAACCTAGCTTAAGCATCACACCTTTTCAACCTTAAACATGTCTTTGTAAAGTAAGCCTTAATCCTACCTAAGTTCTCTTCTAAGCCTTAACAAACCTCAGTTAACATTCAGAATCAGCCTTGTCATGTAATCTAGGCAAGTAAGATCAATAATATGCCTTGCAATACATAGGAATTGTTGTAAGTAGAGTAATTGCTAGCCTATTGGTGAGTTGTAAAAGGGAATTTGTCTTAGAAGATAAAAGGGGGAGTAGACGAGCATGGGGCTCACCTTAAGAAGTCTCAACAATGGCATCCAAAGTGAACAAACATGTCATCAAAACTCCTACCTAAGGGAAGAAGCATTTGTTCGTACACCCACGCCAAAAGGCTTTAAGTGATGAACAAAGGAGGATAAGAGTACAGTTGCGAAGGTATCATCTACAATGGAAAAAGAACCCACTTTACTGTGACCTAACAAAGGGCCCATATGGTGAGGATGTTGTGGGCGCATCAAAGTGCTAGGAGATAGCTCCTTGATGATGAGAGGTGTCAGGAGCAAAGAGCAGGCAGCACCATCGACAAGGGAACATCATCATTATCCTTCCTAAAAGTACTCAATAATATCAGCTCTAAAGACACAAATGCCTTTCCTTTATCCTTTTCTATCAAAGCGAACTCCGACATTTCATTGCAATTGATTAATCAACAAATATTGACTTAGTTTTATGTTTAGTTCTTAAGGATTTTCATGCTTCTTATGGCTTCAAATTTGGTTACTTTTGATAGTTATTTCTTGCTTTATAGATGTGGATCTTCTTAGAGATAAGGAGAAGTAATTTGCTTTAGCTATGTTGAAAGTACTTTAACATATAACAAATTCGTTGTTAGGTTTTTGAAGAGGCTAAACTCACTCTCTAGTTGCAGAAAATTGATGAATCACATATAACCAGAAAATTGATGCATCAATTTAAGTTCTTTACAAAGAGTTATATTTGTTTTAGAGAGCAATGATAAAGTCAATTTTAATTTGACAATTCATGCATACAGAGGTTTTTTAACCATAATTCTCTTTCTTTAGATATAGGATTGAGGTGATTCTTGAAACTGTGGAAAGATAAGAGACAAAGTTCAAATTCATATGTTGAATAATCTAACAAGTTTGAGTGTCTTCGAGGTGAAATTTTAGTTGTAAGTCATGGGTTCATTTGAGTTAAAGTGCAAACTTGCTTTGGGCAAGTTCATATTGGGCTTATGGAGCTTTAATGCAGTTCTTAAAATTGTACAACCCAGTTGGATATGGTCCTAAATCGTGAGAAGCCCAACCCGAAAATTTAAGCCCATCCATCTGATTTACATATTACTAGATTGGAAGAGAGAGGAGAGACTAGCAACAGGTGTTGTTTTTTTTTTTTTTTTTTTTTTTTTGGGGGGGGGGGGGGGGGGTGGGGGGTTTCCTACTGCCGGAATCCCATTACTTCCCAAATAAGAGGAGTCTATCGGCAACGGGTTGACGATGGAGCCATCTAAGTGGTCAAACAATTTTAAATCAACTCATGAGGATAGCTATGATGAGCTGGAAACTACGTGTGTTGCCTAATTTTACCTTAGTCATGAACGGCTCTTAGTACAAATGGGAAAAATTCGCACTCACTCTCTCTATCAAATTTGTCTTGAGATTTTGACCACCCCCCCCCCCCCAAAAAAAAAAAAAAAAACAAAGAAGAAGAAGAAGAAATTGTTGAGATTATTTTGACTTGGAGGATTATATTCATGAAACCTTCAGCGTAAGGCATATTCAAAGAAAAACTTGGTCAAAAGAACAAAAAGACATGATTCCCCCCCCCCCCCCGCCCCCCACCCCAAAAAAAAAAAAAAAAAAAGACTTCAGCCGGCTCGCTTAAGTCTTTTTAATTGTGTTTATTCACCAATAAATAGTGTTTGTTTACCTATTAATCAACTTGCTTTTTCATATTCCCTTTGAGTTGGCATGGGATGGGAACGATTTAGAACTCTAGACAAGCCTTTTGTTTTTATTTCTCTTTCCCTTTTTCTTTTTTTTTTATTTTTTTTTTATTTTATAAGTGAAAAAGGATATGGAACTCTTATAAGTTTGACTTAATATTAAGAAAGTAACATAATTTGTAAAAAAAAAATAAAATTATTATGTAACTTAAAATTTAAATTTTTTAGAAGAAGAAAAATATAAGATCTAAATTAAAAGTTAGTTAATACATATTATTAATAATATATTCGTGAGAGAATTCTTTTTTTTTTTCAAATAAATTTTATGAATTAGATTAGTATGACAATTAATTTGATATTTTTAATAATTTAATATAATTATAATCACTGATATAGTTATAAATTTGTACTTAACATAGTAATAGTTTAATGAAAATTTGTTTTTAAAATAAAATAATAGAAAGAGAATAAAATGTCACGAAAAATTAGGTTTTAAACGTATTTTAAACGTGTTAATCCAACGGATTTCGTTTGACAGACGGGGGTCGTAAACAGGAAGCTAAGCTCATTCTGTCGGAGATGGTATAACTTTTGATGAATTAACCTGAACATCGGATCGGTTGGACTTCTGAAAACAACTGAACATCAATAGATTTAAGCCAACGTGGGCCAAAAAAAAAAAAAAAAACACTGAGTAAAGTAATAAAAAAATAATAAATAAATAAAGGGCGCAAAATGTCAAAGCGTTTGGGGGGTGTGGGGTGGGGGCCGGGGATTACCGCGTTCGCCCAATTGCAAAAAAAAAAAAAATCATAAAACCCTCCACACCATCCCCCCACAAACCCCGAAACTCGCCCTTCAATTTCTTGGAAAATACACGTTTGGTCAACGTTGGATCCACCTGCCGGCCTTTTACACCTATACGGAACTACGACTACTTCCTTGGGGCGCCTAACCCAATCCCCCAATTTTAGGCTTTCGTCGTCTAGAGGCGATTTTATAGAATTGTATGTTCTTTGTGTTTCCAAGTTTCTTTGCTTAATGTCCAACGATTCTGAATTTCCAAGGGTTTTAGGTTCCAAGTTCAAAGTCTTTTCTTGGGTTGGGGTTTATGGTTTTCCCCTTTTAAGCTTAAATGGTATTGTCGATTTCTTTTTGTGACTGAAAAGTAAAGAGTAGAGAACAAACAGAATTGAAAGACAAATAACAGAAAGGAACAGTCTTGATTATTGATTCTTTGTCCTTTTCCACCAAGTTTGTAAAAGCAGATAGAATTAGTTGGAGAAAAAGTTAGTATTTTGTGTAAGTTTTTTTGAATCTTTTGTTGTCATTGTTAGTGGTGGTGGTGGTGGTTTTTTTTGGGTTAAATGGAAGGGAAGGGTCCAGTGAGGCTCACTCTATGGAAGCAATCCTCTTTAGCACCAGAGAGGCACCAGGAGGATTTGGGACTGGAGCAGGAGGAAATTGGGGATGTTGTTGACCCGGAGGTGCGGCTAATGTACTTGGCTAATGAAGGGAATTTGGATGGGATCCTGGAGCTCTTGGATTCGGGTGTTGATGTCAATTTCCGCGATATTGATGGCCGTACTGCCCTTCATATTGCCGCTTGCCAGGGTCTGACGGACGTGGTTGCTCTATTACTTGATAAAGGCGCCCAAGTCGACCCCAAAGATCGGTGGGGAAGCACTGTAAGGACTGAATATTCTTCTATTTTTGCAGTGGATTATGTTACGTTTAATTTTTCGGTGTATTGTGGGTACTAAAATTACTTGTGGGCTGTAAATGGTTATGCCTATTTATTTGCAATTGGTGGCATAGCTTTCATGGTTTAAGAGGAGCTTCTGTGTTGGTGGGGTGTTTTCTTGGGAGGGGATGGGAGAAAAGAGGGAGAGAAAAATTTTGAGAAAAGTGTCTACGCTGCTTGTGATGGTAACCGTGCATTGTGAGATCTTTGTTTTGTCTTTCTTTTTTTGTCCTTCAATCTTTGTTATCCCCCCGACCACCTCTTCTTTCTCTCAGTCGTGTGAAATTCAGAGTTTTGATTTTAGCAGAATCTATTTTCGTACGTTCTGCCGCTACAGCTTTGCTCATTTTCATTGTATTCTAATGTCCATTAAACAGCCTCTTGCAGATGCTATATACTATAAAAATCATGAAGTGATCAAACTCCTGGAGAAGCGAGGTGCAAAGCATTTGGTATGTGTTGAAAATTGGTGCCCTTTGTGCCTGCATTCATGTGCATATGGCCTCTCCTTTTATCTCCCTGCTGTGTATTTATTGTTTCATCCAATGTGATCTTCCACTTAGATGGCACCTATGCATGTCAGACATGCACGTGAAGTCCCAGAATATGAAATCGATCCAAATGAGCTTGATTTTAAAAGCAGTGTGGAAATTACCAAGGTAAGCTTCTGTATGTTCTTTTAGTAGCTAAAAGTGTATAGTTTATGATCATCCTGGGGTGATATGTCGCAGGAAGACTGTTGCCAGTCTTTTCATGTATGTCTTTTATAAAGAAATTTTAAAATTTTACCCTAGTAGATTGGATTGAACATTCCATGAAGCTGAAATTCAAAAAGTTAACCTTAGCAGATCAGGTTGAGTCAATCCATGACCTCAAATATCTTGATGCATTTATGCAGACAAACATTATACTTGAATTAGCAGGAATGAATGAAGATCCCCAAGGACTGGCCAAGAAAAGGGCTAAGAGACAAAGAGTCTCTCACAAAGGATTAGATTGGTGTTGAGGGAATTTTGGAAGTAGGAAAATGCATACCATTTGATGTTTTGGTTCTGTGGCCTGATTCTTTTATTTGTTTTCTTGCTTGTCTTGTTTTATATTTTTCCTACATTATATAAAAGGCTAGTGGATATTTTGAGTTGTTTAATTCCCAAGTGGGATGCTTGAAATGTCAGGGGACCTTCTGTACTGCTTCATGGCGTGGAATTCAAGTTGCTGTTAAAAAGCTTGGGGAGGAAGTTCTTTCTGATGAGGATAAAGTGTATGCTTTTCGTAAAATAAATTGTGTTATTTATAATTAATCCTTTTTGTCAGTTGTCATCTTAAAACAGATAGTTTTGTAGGAGAGCATTTAGAGATGAGCTTGCATTGCTTCAGAAGATAAGACATCCAAATGTGGTCCAATTTCTAGGTGCTGTCACACAAAGTAGTCCAATGATGATTGTGACTGAATATTTACCAAAGGTAATATCTTCCATCTCTTAAGTCACTGATCTGGATTAAGATTATCAATCATATCTCTTAATTATTTTTATTTTTTATATTCTATTTTTTGTGGGATTTTTGGGGGTTTTCAGTTCCCACTGATAGGTACTTGGCCACGATGCTTCCTGTTAGCAATGATTTGTATTTTCATTGCTTTTAATGAGGTTTTGATTATTTTATTTATTCGTTCTTCTGCTCTCAACTATGTTAATCATGTGTGTTTGACCATTTTTGAAGGCGATGAACATGGTTATAATCCCCCGAATGTCTTCCTTCAGTGAGAGTTTGTTTTAGTATCTTCTTTCACATAGAAGGATGTCTACTATTGAAGATTTCTCCTTTCTTTTTTTTTCCCCCCCAATATCTTCCTCTTAATTGGACTTGAGTGATTGAACCTTTTAATTCTCGCATAGTCAAAGATTCATTCAACAAGTCTGCTGTGTGTAAACAAAAAACCTTGTCACCCTGATTTCTTTTTGCATATTGTGCTTATGTCCATATTTCTATTTTGTTTTCTTTATTCTAGCCCCATTGACACACTCAAAAGAGTTTGGAATATATACTTCAAAAAGTTGGTGTTTAATATATTTGGTTACTTAGCACAGAGTAAGGAAAAATCTGTAAAAATATGATAGTCAATCTCTGGCCTTTTTGTTGGCTTCATTCATTTTATTTGTATGGCCAAAAAAATTTGGAGATAAAAATATTTTCTAGAATTTGGCTCAAGTCTAAAGCTCATGTTACTCAACTTAAGCTTTAAAAATTTTCACCTCTTATCGATGTTGCAGGGAGACCTTTATGCCTACTTGAGAAGAAAAGGAGCATTAAGGCCAGCAACAGCTGTGCGATTTGCACTTGATATTGCAAGGTCTGTTTTTAATTTATATTGTGAGAAGACATGTATTGTTTTATGTTTTGGATTGGACTCTGTCATTGACTAAGATGCCCTTGTATAGGTTGCAATATCTGTTTTTGCCATTTCATTGGATGCTTGGGTTCGAATAAATTTCTATTTACTGACCTAAATGTATTTTTTGGTTCAAAATAAGAAAGGACTAGTGAACCTATGCTAGGAAGGATGTAAAAATCATGGTGTTGAAGTTCTGTTGGCAATAAAGCTTCTACTTTTCAAAAGTACTGTAATCTTTTTTTTTTTTTTTTGTCTCCTTTATTTCTTTCTTGTGGGCCTCTGATCATTCTGAAGATTGTATTTGTGTCTATACGTTCACAGGATCTTGTGACAAGCACCAAGGACTTTAGAGTTCCATGTTGGCTTTTGGGACAGGGGGTGTGGGGTTTGTAGTAGCAGATGTTATAGATGTCGATACATGGTCCAAACTTCTTTGGATCATTACAATAAAATTGATTTGCTGCAAAATACAATTTGACATAACCATCAGGACTGGATGAGTGCTGTGATTGATAAGCAAGAAGTGTATTATCTTTGTTGTTTGCTTGTTTCTCATATGAACTTG
This sequence comes from Ceriops zippeliana, assembly GCA_037897445.1. Classification (NCBI taxonomy): domain Eukaryota; kingdom Viridiplantae; phylum Streptophyta; class Magnoliopsida; order Malpighiales; family Rhizophoraceae; genus Ceriops; species Ceriops zippeliana. The sequence goes on from JBAPLH010000221.1 coordinate 693,915, forward strand.
AAAGATTGATATGCCTGAATACTGTGCAGGGGAATGAGTTATTTGCATGAGAATAAACCAGCACCAATAATTCACCGCGATCTTGAGCCTTCGTAAGTTTTCTGCTTAAACTTGCATTTTTTTTTCTTTGTCTAAGCACTGAGGCTAATAATATTAGTAAGTTTTCTGTAAGAAATCATAGGCTTTCTCAATTTTCTGAAATTGTCAGCATTTTTTTATGTTGCTTGTGAGCAAGATAACAGAAATATATTGCGGGACGATTCTGGGCATCTGAAAGTTGCAGACTTTGGAGTTAGCAAATTGCTTACAGTTAAAGAAGACAGGCCCCTAACTTGCAAAGAAACTTCTTGTGAGCACAATTATCGTCCGTCAGTTGTTAGTAACCAATGGATGATCCAATGACCACATGGATATGTGACAGAACATTTTATTTGTCAACAGGCCGATATGTAGCACCAGAGGTTTTCACAATGGAAGAATATGATACCAAAGTGGATGTCTTTTCCTTTGCTTTAATTCTGCAAGAGGTATGGCTTCTCATTCATTCTGTCTAGGTATAGTTTCTAAATGATAGCTATTCCTTGATATTTTATGGATTTGGCAACATCTAGACGGTTGTGTGCTTTATTTTATTTTATTTTATGGAAAGCATTGTGCTGTTTTTAAAGCATTAGGGGGCAGCACATATCTATCATCTGTCTATGTATCTGGTCATCTATCTTTGCATGTGGATATGTTGCTATATTTACTTATGCAGCCTGATTTATCTAATGATTTATGTATGTATGTACACTCCAGATGATTGAAGGCTGCCCACCATTTTCTGCAAAGCAAGAACATGAGGCTCCTACAGCATATGCTGCAAGACAGCGGCCACCTTTTAGAGCTCCAGCAAAGCAATATTCACATGGACTTAGAGAGTATGATTCCCTCTTTTCTACATCAAATTTAATTAGAATTAGGTCTTTTGTCTTTTTTGTAATTGGAAATGAAATAATTTTGGATAATGAAAATTTTATTTTAAAATTTCTGGACTATTTTAGACACTGCCCAGGTACCTTTATCAGTAATGATGACCACTAAATCAGTCTGTCTAGACAACCGAAGTGGTACAGGTCCTTTACTCTTTTAATTCCACTATCTTGGCTTCTTGTTCTATCTCACAAAGTGGCTCTTATATGGCACACTAGGCCACAAAGTATTTTGAGTAAAGTGAAGCTTGCAACTTCCAGACCCAACACCTGTCTTCCTAGCATTCAACCCAATCTTTACTTTATCCTAAGCCATAGGATTTTTGTCTATGACATCAAATTCTTTAATTCTTACTACTTCAGGTGCCCCATTTTCTAGTTGGGCATTGAAAAATTCAATTACTCAGTAATACCTAAAGTTAAGGTCGTTGGTTTTCAAGTTTCAATCTGTCCTAAAATATATTAATATTGAGAAAACTACAACTTTGTTGGCACAGGTTGATTGAAGACTGCTGGCATGATAACCCAGTGAAGAGACCAACATACAGGAAAATAATATTAAGACTGGAGTCCATTTATAAAAAACTTGCTCATAAGAAACGTTGGAAGGTTACTTTTGCTCTCTCTCTCTCTCTCTCTCTCTATCTCTCTCTCACATTCATGCTTTCAATGTATGCCAGTATTCTTCTTTACTGAATTAGTAATTTTATTTTCGGTATCTAATCTTGATGAATTTGCTCTACATCCACAAAAACATGAAGCACACTTATCCATGGTTGTCAAGATAATGGCAGCCTCACTAGCTTGGAATTTGCTGCTACAAGAGGACCACATCTTTCATGAACTACATAAATTAGCTTTAGTTGATTCGCAATTTGCTTGTCTTGGAAGTGAAAAATTGTCTGATTATCTTCTCATGATTTATAGACATTAAAGCTCATTATTATCATCTCCGGGCATTATAACCTTTACAGGTTCAACCATTGAAGTGCTTCCAGAATCTGGAGGCCAAGGTGAAGAAAGATCTTAGCCTAAGCAGCCGTGGATCTTCACATTCTACTAGCAATATGTGAAAATGCACTGATGTTTAGTTCTGTATATGGATTTTCTTGAGCATGGCTTCCTAAGCGTGTGATTCCATGGCATATTGAGTCAAGATGCTTTGACAAGCGTCATATCTGCCATGAATATATGTACTGAGATGCTCAAGTTATTTTTATCTTCCTAACAATGTTGTGGGTGCCAATACGTACATTAGGTGTGTGATAAGAATCCTTATTTCCATGAATTGTATGACTGGGATGTTGTTGCTGTGTGGATGATTTTAAGTTACACGCCTAAGACTGGATATATGAAGCCATGGAAGCTCAGGATTACGGGGTCTATTATGCTGATGTTTTGTCCATAAACTACCGATTTGGCCTAGTGGTAGTAGCATTATTATTGTTATTCTTAAATTCAAGGAATTGAGCAGACATTTGTGCACTTGGAGGACAACATATCAACAATTTAACAATCTTAGATGCGCAGGGCAGATCATGGGAGACAATCTCGACATATTTCAAGAGTAAATTTGCACTTTGTGATACTGTGTGTGTTTTTAATAAATAGGATTATATTCCCCCTCCACCCCCCCTCCAAAAAAAAAAAAAGAAAACATTCCCAAGATCACTGCAAAGCCTTGTGATGAAGCAAGTCTCGAGTGTTCGCCCTTTATTTTATCTCTTGGTTTTCTGGGTGCTAGCATCCGTGAGCAAGCCCCTCCTGCGTGTCCGGACCTCCTTCCTTGGAAATAGGTTTGAAGTGAAACGATGTTAAGTGACCGTACTCAACAATTGCTTCATCTAATAAAATTAGCAACTGGTGCTCTTAATGTTAGGGGGATCAAAACGAGAAACACGCCTACCTCATTGTCTAAGCAAATGCTGGATCTTCGGGACCTGGCCATATTATAAGTTGGATCAAGATTACCTTGAGAAGCATGGAATTCACCATCAAATGGTAGTAGCAAGAACACTTTAATAGAACGGGGTGGTAGAGAGGAAAAATAGAGCTGTGGTTAAAATGACAAGAACTCTACTACTGGAATCCCAGTTTCACACAAGATTTTGGAGTGAAGCAACATTTACAACCATACACCTACTGAACAGAGTCTTACTAAGGCCCAATACAGATAAGACTCAATATGAGTTATGGAGTGGGAAGAAGACAACAACAATGCATCTCTAAATCTTTTGTAGCCATGTTTTGTGAAAAAAAAAGGAGCAAAGCTTGAGAAAATTCCATGCTAGGTCAGATAAAGGCATCTTTGTGGGATACTCAGCAAAGACAAAAGGTTACAGAATTTTCCTGTATAAATTGGGAAAAGTGGTCACTTCCAATAATGTGAGAATAGATAAAAACTAGAAAACAATGCAAAATGGAGAAGTTGAGGACAGTGAAAAAGATGACTTCAAGATAGATGAAGAAAAGGGGAAAGAAGTCAATTCAGACTCAGAGAAGAGTGGGTTTAAAGATGAAGAAAGATATCCTCTTACAACTAAGATTGTGCAAGAGAGAAAGATAAAGAAAACTTATACCAATGCTTATCAAGGAAATCAGATCATAGGTGACCCATCAACAAGAGTTACAATAAGAAGAAGAATTGTGGGAGCCATTGCTTTACTCTCACAAGTTGAACCTAAATCTGTTGAAAAGGCTGCACAAGACAAACTGGGTCAAAGTTATAAATGAGAAGCTGGATCAAATAGAGAAGAATGATACATGGGAGCTAGTTCCAAGACCTACTAACAAGAATGTCATAGGAACAAAATGGGCATTTAGAAATAAACACAATGAAGATGGCAAGGTGGTGCGGAACAAGGCTAGGCTGGTTTGTAAAGGATACACTCAGATAGAAGGAGTAGATGTTGATGAAACCTTTGCACCAGTAGCAAGACTAGAAACTATTAGAATGTTCTTAGCTTTAGCAGCAAATAAGAGGTATAAAGTGTATCAAATGGATGTGAAATAAGCCTTTCTAAATGGGCTCTTGAAAGAAGAAATGTATATTGAACAACCTGATAGAGTATAAATCAGTGATGATGAGACACATGTGTGCAAACTAAAGAAAGCCTTGTATGGCCTTAAACAAGCCCTAAAAGCATGGTACAAGAGGCTGGATGCGTATTTGAGGAGGTTGAACTTTAGAAGAGGGACAGTTGATAATAACCTATATGTGTTCAACTCAGAGAAAGGCCAGCTGATAACCATATTATATGTAGATGACATCATCTTTGGAGGAGATCACTCTGAACTATGCCAAGAATTTGCACAGAAGATAAGTGAGGAATTTGAGATGTCATTGATTGGTGAAATGACTTACTTTATTGGATTACAAATAAAATAGTGTAAGGAATGTATTTTTATTTCTTAGACAAAATATGCCAAAGAGATGTTGAAAACGTTTGGCATAAAAGATAGCCGACCTGTCAGCACCCCTATATCAGTGGGCTACAAGTTAACAAAAAATCAGGAAGGAAGGAGTAGAAGCCTTACAGAATACAAGAAGATGATAGGGAGCTTTCTGTACCTTATAGCATCAAGGCCTGATCTCATGCAAGCTGTGTGTATTGTTAGCAAATTCCAAGCTGATCATAAGGAAACTCATGTGTTGGCAGTGAAAAGAATCCTAAGATACCTTAAAAGGACATTGGAAATGGGTTTGTGGTATCTTGTCATGGATTCTGTAAAACTACAAGCATACATTGATACAAACTAGACAGGAAGTACAGATGATAGAAAATCAACCAGCGGCTACAACTTCTACTTGGATTTAAAGTGTGTTTCATGGTTAAGTAGAAAGCAAAATAGTGTTGCTTTAAGCACAGTTGAGGCTAAGTATATGGCTACCTGTGCAGCATGTACTCATGTGATATGGATGCAAAGAAAATTGGCAGATTTGGGTGTTGAAGTGAAGTTACTAATGAGTGTATTTTGTGATAATCAAAGTGCAATTGATCTCAGCAAGAATTCAGTTCAACATTCAAGGAGCAAGCATATTGACATCCGGTATCACTTTATCAAGGATCAATTGGAAGAGGGCACAATTTAGTTGGAGTATGTTGGCACTAAAGATCAAATCTCAGATATTATAACTAAACCTCTGTCCACAGAGCTATTTGAAAAGCACAGAATGAGTCTGTCTGTGCAAATGACTCCTCAAGCTTGAAGTTCAGGTGAATCCTCCATCTCTACTTTGTCTTCAAATGTGTAATTGGTTGGCAAAGGGGGAAAGAAGCAATAGTGCATGGGGAGTGCATTTTTAGGGGAGTTGTAATCCATTTGCTTCTGAATTATTACTCTAAGAAGATTATGAAGGACTGCTGCATAATGACTTTTGTTGTGAGTGTTGCCAACAATTACAAAGGGCGAGATTGTTGTTCTCACAGTCTTATACGGGTTGTAATTGTTGTCAACTAGATTTAAGTGTGCAAGCAGAAGTGGCTCATATCTTAGGAATTACAGGATAAGACTAGCATGTCAAATAACTTCATAAAGTGATCTTTTTGGAGTAAACTTGTAGAGGGAGTTTAGCATTGCTTAAGTCTTAGTGTGATAGTGTGACAGGGTTATATATAGATAATAAATTCATAAGACGTTAAATTTGCAAGTCCATAAGCTTGTCCTGAGACTAAGTCCAGGAGCGATTTCGGAGGAGCGGAATAATTTTGGGGTTATGGACAGACAAGGAGTCTAGAAGAAAGGAAGGTTACAGAATTTAACTTAGCATTTCCAGAAGATGGGTAGTTATGGGGGTAGTTCTTTTGTCCATTTTAACTGTTCATAAGTAATCCTGGCCATTTATTCAAGCATTCAAAGGATGAGATTTCAATAGAAAGAAAAAAGAAAGAAAAATAAATTTAGGAGGATAATGCTAAAATTTGAATGGAACAGTAATATGAAGCCATATGGAAGGGTAGGAAAGGAAATCTGTTGTAGCTACAGTAAGCCTTACTAGGGTTTCCATACTAGTGTGAGACAACTTAGAGAAGAAATTCGATGAAGCATTTGAGAGAACTTAATGAATTTTCAAATTTCTTTAAGACAGGTTAGATAGTGATTTGGTGATCTTTCAAGCACTAGTGAAGCAGCCTATTCAAATCAAACAGAGGCAAGACAAGCTAGAAGGAGGGTAGACACAATAAGTGACACTCTTTGTATTATGATTGCTTTGTATTTGTGATTGTGAAAGGAATAAAAGTTTAAGACATCCATTGTAATCATAGGGGATACCACACTGGTATTCTCAAGCATAGTGGATTGTCTTAGTAGAGCAAGAATCTCTACCACCATGGAGTATGTCTCATAGGTAGAACCACATAAATCTCTTGTGTCCTTACTTTGAATTTACATTTTGTGATTTAAATTGAATTGTGAACAAAGCTAAAGAATCATTAAACTCATAACCTAAAAGAAGACCTAATCAAGAACAACCGATCCATTTAATAGGCAAGGTGTCTGAAAGGTAACTTTGAGAACTATTGTGATTAGTAAGTAAAAATAGATTTGCCTTAGTTGAATATGAGAAAGAGTTCATTTCTGAGAAGAGTTTGAAGTTGATCACCTATCAATTAAAAAGAGGGTAATACTAATTCACCCCCCTCGCAGTATTACTGACTAGTAGATCTTAGGGTGAGTTAGGAACTTCATAGAGCCTGTAGAGGAGAAAACTAGTAGAGAAGAGATAGTAGTAGTCATAAAAAGAAGGAGAGACAACAATAATAACAAAAAGAAGAGGAAAGAACCGGTATAGCAGAGTAGAACTTGTAAAGGAGAGAACCTATAGTGAAGAGCTGCAAAAATAGGTGGAAAGAGCTATAGAAATAGGAAGAAAGAGCTACAGAAACAAACAGGTAGAGAGAGCTACAGAAACAAGCAGAAAAAGCTATAGAAACAAATAGGCAGAGAGAGCTATAAAAATAGGTAGAGAGAAACCTAGTAGAGGTAGAAAGAGAGAGCTGCAAAAATAGGCAAAGAGAAACTTGGTAGAGGTAAAGGGAGAAAGTTGCAAAAACAAACAAAAAGAGCTACAAAAACAGGCAAAAAAGGTTGTAAAATCAAACAGGCAATAAGAGTTACGAAATTAGGTAAAGAGAAACCTGATAAAAGTAGAGAAAGAGTTGCTGAAATAGGCAAAAAAAAGCTGCAAAAATAGGCAGGGAGAAACCTAGCAGAGGTAGAGAGAAAGCTGTAAGACATTGTAAAGAGAGAGCAAGGAGCATAACAAAGAAAAAGTTGTGAAACCAGCAATGAAAAAGGAGAGATTGGTAGTAAAGAATGAGAGAATAACAAAAAGCTTGAGTAGAAACTAGTAGTGAGAAAGGAGAAGATTAGTTTTCTATGACAACAGCCTATGCACATGGAGAGATTAGCAAGTGGTTCTTGAAATAATACTATTTTTATGAAACTTCTTGAAAAAGGGTGGAAATCCTTAGAGTGATCGATAAATCATTGTAAGTGGTTCAAGAGTGATCCTTCTATAATGGTTAAGGAAAGATCCTTCTACAACATTAGCTGTATCCCTTAATAACAAGAGTAGATCATGTGAACTAAGAGTGATCCTATCACATTATGGATGTAACTCACATATTATGGGTGAACCATGTAAAAATTCTATGTGTTCTCAGGTGCTTGAGCTTGCTTGATATCCATACGATCATTCTCACATAAAAAAAAAAAACAAGATAAAATTGGATCATATACTTTAATAGGTCACAAATATTTAATCTAGATAGATTTGTAAAAAAAAAAACATTTCACATTAATTCACCCCCTCCTCCTCTCAGTATGAGACCCAAGAAAGTCCTTGTTAGTAACAACAACATCTACTTCTACCAAATTGACATTAAGTTTTTCAAGTATATCATTTCTTTTCCTATAACTATACCAAAGGGCTTGATGCCTAAGTTTTCCACACTCACACACAACAAATGCCTATCTTCTTGAAAGTTGGATTATTGGTCTTGAGCTTATATCATATTGCTTCATATTGTAATGGTGATGATAATTATTGTGACATTATTCTCACTTTTTACTTTTATTATGTTCTACAATATTTATATTTGATGCTATCTTCTTTGCCTTTTTTTTTTTTTATTACGTTCTATTCTTATCCTCAATTGAGATATGCATTAATAACATCTTTTAGTGATATGTGCCTCTTCTTGTATTTAAGTTGCTACTTATAATCGTTGTTAGATTGTAGAACCATTTTAATGAGAAAGCCTGCTACATATTTTTCTAACATCATAATGTTCTTAATGAGAAAGCTTGCTATATACTCCTATAGCAATTTGGTGTCGTCATTCTTTAAGTCATCTAATAGTTATGATACTTGTTGATTTAATCCTAGACACTTTTTCTAAAAATGCAAAGTAATAACAAACTTTTAAGTATCAACATTTTTTATCATATGCTTTTTATTCACCTTTCCTCATATTTTTTTTGGCTTCTTTTAAAGAGATATAAACACAAAAAAAATCATTAAAAATGTACTAAAAATAATGTGATTAAAAACTTTATTAGCTTCTTTCTAAATAGGAAATGTTTGTCATAGTGTTTAAAACTAGATTTTTGTTTTGATTTAGTAAGAGCAAAGATAATTCCTAAAACAATTAAACATTAAAAACATGTTCTTACTAATGTTTAAAGTGTAAGCCAATAAAAATTTTAATTTTGGAAGCGTCTAGTAAGAACTTGGAAATGAGAGTAATTAGTTAAGCCTAAGAAGAAACAAAAACAAATTAATTAATAGTAGAAACTATTTGATACATCTATAAGGGTAAAACAAGAAAAACTATCCTTAAGATTATTAAAAGATATACAAATATAAAGAATATAGTTACAAAGGAAATTAACTAAAATAAAAAAGATTTAAAATATGAGGTGTGCTTTATATGGTCCTTAAAAATATTTTTTTTTACTCTTGTAGATAATGTCTTAGTACAACAACCTTTAGTGGCTATTCTCTTAGGATATAATAGATTTTTTTTTACTAATATTCACTTTAAATAGCAAGGTAACAAAAATAGCACTAATATAATTAATTTAAAATTTTTCATTAAAGAAAGAGAGAAAGCAAAAAAGATTGGGTTTTTAAGTGTCTCTAAATGGAGAAGAAGAGATTCTTTTATATTGATTTTCGTCTCATATCTTATAAAAATGTATATTAAATATAAAAATAATGATGGGTAGTTTTATTGTTGTAATAGTTAGTTTTCAATAGTTAAAAATAACTAATAAAAAATGACTAGTTTAACTAATATAATTTGAAAAATCTTAAAAAGCTTAGGTTTGGGGTTAACCAATCCAATACGTGGGGTTACAACATATCTTCTATATTAGGTCTAGGTTTAGGTCATTCTTTTATGTGTGAGGTCTTCCTTGTGTCCTTTTTAATTTGTAAGGTAAAAAACAAATCTTGTCTTATAAACAAATATATCAATAACACCTCTTGTTTCCTACATGAGATATAATCTTTTTAAAATATACTTATTTTTCAACACTATCAAGATACAAAGATCATAAGCCCTTTCTTCTCTTCTCTCTAAATTGTTTTTTTGTCTTTTTGTATTAATGGATTAAACTCTTAATAATAAGTTATCTTTTCAGTTTTCATATTAATCTTATTAATGGATTAAACTTTTTGTCTTCTTCTCTTCTCTCTAGATGCATTTGCATCCAATTTTGATATAGAGAGCTTTTATAAGCAAGGCGAAATTAAGGCTAACATTAACTTTGAAACAAATAATTACATAAAACAAAAAATTATAACTAATAATTGCACTTTCGTAATAACTATGTATGAATGAACATGTTTATGAGATGTCTATTGGGATTGTGCTTTAAATTGGTCAAAATCTTTTTTTTCTCTATTTAAAGTGTAGTAATTTTGACAAAATATTACATATGTGCTTAAATTAAAAAGTGCTTAATTTTGAATTCAAATTGTAATTTTTTTTCAATTGTTGTTTTATTTTCATATTTCTATATTTTGTTGTCTTGTATTTTTGCACTTATAGGTTGCATATCTTAATAAGAGCTATTAGTGTATAATAAGTGGTACTAGAATTTTGGCTTTGTTGTTTTTAAAAGATTTAATTATGGTGACAATAAAATTTGATGATTTGAGAAGTTTGATCTTTTAGAGAAATCAACTTTTGAATTATAAAGAATATTAAAGTTTTTCCATACAAATATTTCTCACTAATGGATTATACATAAAGCATTATATGTTTCACAAGGTAGAAAGCTCACTAATTAGGTTTTATCCATATGGTTTCAATTTTACTATTATTGATGTGCTATTGTAGGAATTCAAAAGTAAAACCTATACCCTTGAAATTACATATAGTAGTGTGAGTATAAATTGTTGCCACATAAAGTATTTAGTTTAGTTTTATACTATGTGAATAAGGATAGAGAGTTTGAATATAGCAAAAATAACAATAGAAAAACAAAAGAACTCAAAAGCAATTCAAAGTAAAGTATCAAATCCAATCAAAAGAACAAACCTTGGTCTAAGTTAACATTTACCATAAAAAATTCACAACTAATCATTGGTGCAATTATATATTAATTCATGCTTTGAATATTTATCATTGAAACTATTTTTCTATCTATCCTTAGTCATAATTAATTAGAAAACAAGCAATTTAATTAGATTTAATCATTAAATAACTTGAGACAAGTATTGAAGGTTTAATCTAGTAATAGTCTTAAAATTTAGCCAGATCAATGAGGCTAAATAATACGAGTGGTTGCATTTAATTTAGTTGAAGTTCTTCTTAAGACCTAATAAATTCTAATGTAGCAAATCATGAAATCTTAGTTATTTCATGAACTAAAGGGATTAAACAATTATATATTTGATATCTAACTTAGTAGTGAATTGTAATGATTAATAAACTAGTACACCTTTTAATATTTAAATGAAACATCATGAAAATAGGAGTAGAAGAATATAGGCATAAATCGAATAATAGGAAAAAATATATATTTTACAATTTTTCATTCCCAATTTTTTGTTTCCTTTAACTAAGTATAAAAATTTAGCCATGTAAGGTATGGATGTGAACTTAAAGAAGAAAAAGGGAAAGAGAGAAAGAGAGGCATGTCCCCCTCTAACAATTTTCTCCCTTTTTATATGTTAATTGTCCCTTTTAGAAACCTAAAAATATTTTAAATATTAGCCCAAAATAACAATAATCAAAATCTAACTAATTGAGAAAAATATCAAAAATAAAATAAACCCTAATATAGCTAAGATAGTAGTGTTTTAGTTGGAATTTCAAGCACAAGATCTTAAAATTTTTGAAATTAGACATGTTAAATTCGTGTATTAGAATTGTAGGTTAAGGAACATTCCATAATATAATAGTGCAAGTGCAACAATTTCAAGCCCAATTTCAACCTTGATACAACTAGTATCTCATAAAACTTAAAATACAAAAGTTTTAGAGCTTTTCCTTAACTTTCTTATAACATCTTGAATTATCTCAATTAGAGTTCAAATGAGAGAGTTATGCTAAGATTACGAGCAATGTCAAAACTGTCTAAAATCATCCAATTAGCTTCGTTTTGTAGTTAATGCCTCTATTTACATCCTAAATCAAAATATAATAATAATAATAAGTGCATTTAGGCTTAAATATGTATAAAAAACTAAACATTAAAAGAGAAAAATATGATATTTTGTATTCCTATTAATCATGTATCATGAATCTTGAATTTATAGATTTTGAGAACAAAGACAAAAATAAATTTTCAAGGCTTTTATATTCCTTCTCTCTTATCTTTTGAGTACTCATGTCATTAATGAATACAAGTTTATAACTTAAAGTGAAATTCTAAAAGCCACTAAAGCACTATTGTTATAGGTTAAATTTATGTTATTTCATCTTTTTTTGTTAATGGATTATGATTATATGTCAATGGCAAGGTTCAAGCATTCTTTATATTCCATTGGATTTAGTAAATAATTAAAGGATGCTGTAAGACTTTAGAGAAGAAATTTGGGGGGAACTTTGTTTTATTGTTACCTTATATAATTCAAACCAAGGTAAAGATTGTTAGAATTGTGTCTTTAATTGTTCAAAATATTTTTTTCCCATTTAGCGTGCAATGATAATGACAAAGTATTGTATATATGCCTAAATAAAAAATAAAAAATGTATAAAAGAGTATGCGGTTTTTATATTATGTTGTTCGATACTATAAAAACCTTAAAGTACATAATAAGCCTATATAACTTTACAAAAAGGCTATGCATAAAAAATTGATGGCCTCCTTCAGAAGTACAAAATAAATATTAACCTTAAAGACCTTACATAAAGAATTGATGGCCAATTCATGCAACATATTAATATAGTAATCCTTACAATTTATTACAAAAAGGTTCTTACATACTCAAAACCAAGCAGTAAAGTTTGTGTGGTGAACCATCCCTAGCTTATGGAATTTGCCAAAAAAGAAAAATCATAAGGCCAAAAGACAAGAAATGTGACCCTTAGATTTATTTATGATGTTATGGAATACAAAAGTAAGATTTCATGGTCTTCCCTCCCAATTGTCTAACTATACAATTGTAATACAAGAATCACTTTCTAAGATTTGGAATATTAAATCAGCCTCTTTTTAATGACCTTATATCTTAATTGCCTCCATAATTGAGAGGAGTTTTGTCTCATTTATACTTGATACTCTCATTGCTTTGGAGAAAATGCAAACAACCATCTCATCATCATTTTCAAGACTTTTCCAATACATGCGACCCTGAAAGAACCAATCATAGTCATGTTAATATTAAACTTAAATGTACCTTTTAGTAGCATAAACCATACTAGACCTTAAGATCTTTTAAGAGCCTTCTTAACCACTTGAATGCCCTTAAGATTTAACATGAAATCATTGATCAAGATATTGTATTATGGCTACTTACCCTTTAACCACCACTATATCTTAATGTAGATCAAATTACACATTTTATCAACCATAAATATCTTACTAGCAAAAATGTAGTCATTCCTTATGAGCCATATAAATTAAATAATGGCATAAAAACCCATTACCTTTAACTCTTTTGGTTTACAATAATGACCCAACCCAAGCCATAAATCCTAAGCCTATTTCTTAAAGTTTAACACCAACTAAAAATGCTCCATCACCTTAAGCATATGCACCAAATGGTCCAAACAATATGACAATGAAGAAAAAGATGGGTAACTAATTCTTGACCCATTAGGCAAAAAAGCAAGTTATATCATGGTTGGAATCACTATTAATCAACTATAACTATATACTTTAATAAGAAATTGGCCTAATAATAATTACCAACTAAATATTTCTACTTTTAAATGATTCAACCCCTACCAAATGAACCTAGACATGTCATCATATACCCCTCAAATACTATCTTGTAAGTAACAAAAAAATCTCATGATAAAAATTTTAGTTCCTCTCCCTTTGTCATATGAATTTATCCTTCTCCTCTCATGAAGGGTAATATACCATTAGCATGTTTATAAAATTGACATGTATTTCTTTCTCCTAATCATAGAAACTTTAGTACCATGAGATTTTTTACTTCCATTTTTCATTCACCCATTTACCAAAAGTTGCTCACTATACCATTTTTATTCATCACTAACACTAACACTAATAAAAATGGGAACCTTTGGCCTAATTGTGTGTTACTAACCTAAACTTAATGCCAAAAGTCCACCTTTATATCAATCCTTACCATAAAGCTAAAATTGCATTTTATTAATTTTGAATTCATATCATTTTACTACAAAATAAAACAGACTCCTCTCCACATCAAAGACATTTAAGAGTACCTCATTGACTACTTCATAGTTGTATTTAACACTCATTATATTTTGCCTTATGTACCTTGACCTAATATGCATTTTTATAATTCTTTATCTTCCATAACCATTTTGCTAGTAATCTTAATGTATCCTTCTTTGACCATTCTTATCCCTTAAAAATAAAAGCATTGGATCTTTTCTAAACACTCCTCCACATATTATAGCATTCTAAATAAAAACATAAAACAAATTTGGGAGACTTATAGACTTATAGAAAACAATACACCCAACCTTGGAAAGGAACCTAGCTATCCATTTTACCAATCTCTCTTGCATTTTTTAGATAACTAGATCCCACAAACCTCTTACCTTTGGATTAACACCCAATAAGAGTCCCAAATATTTTAAAGACAAAGACCTGATATTACATTTCCAGAAACATGCCCATTTTTAAATCATTGCATCACACCCTTTCACTCTATGTATAACAGTCTTGGTAAAGTTGATTTTAATCTAACATAACATTAAAAGCATTGAAGGATCCTTTTGTAAATTTTAATGAACTCATCATCAATTTCATTAAAAATGATAGAGTTATTGGCAAACTATAAACATATCAACCTAAGGTTTCTAGACCCTTTTTGAAAAGCGAGTTAAGACTTTTGATGACTAGAATAAATAGAAAAGGGGATAATGGATCTCTTTATCTTGACCTTCTTACCATTTTGAATTGTTATGTTGGATTATCATTAACCAAAATAAATAAATTGGGTGTAAAAATGCACTTTTATATCTAATGTCTCCACCAAACCCTAATTCCCATATTCCTTATAACATTAGTATAGAAACTCCATTCAGTTAAGTTATATAACTTTTCAAAATCAATCTTGATGATAGTTCCTTTATCTTTTCATTTTTTTATTTCATTGATCGTTTTGTTGGCTATTAACACATTGTTAAGATAATATGCCCTTTAAAAAGGAAAATTGAGATTCCCTCACAACCTTTCCAATCATTAGTCTAAGTTTGCAAAAGAAAAAAAAAAACATAATGAGGATTTTGTAAATGCATCCCATCAATGAAATTGAATGGAATTTATCAATTAACATTACTTTATCCACCTTTAGTAAAAGTACCAAAACTTTAGAATTTAGAGATTTGCATAACTTCTTATTGTGGTAGAAATTATTGAAAATTTTCATCATGTCTTGTTCCACCATTTTTCAATAGTGTTTAATAAAGTTAAGGTTAAACCTGACTCAAAGCTTTATTGTCATTGCAATTCTTGATGACTTTCCATACTTTAATTGCTAAAAAAGGATTTTCAAGGAAAAGATTGTCTACCCTATACAATTTATGAAAAAACTTTTCATCCATCTCCAACTATGATAAAATAAATGTGCCTAATTGCTCTATGGAATGGTTAAAGATAACTTCCTTAACTTCACCCACAGAAACACAATCAATCATATTTGTTTTGTCATTTGTTTGATACTAGAATAAGAAAAAATATTGAATTTTTATCCCCTTTAACGAACCAATAAAATAATTTCTAAAACCATTCTTCTTCCTCCTTCTTCAAACCATTCTAATAAGCTACTCAAGATTGAAATAATTTTGTTCTCTCCACTTCTATTAGTGTTTGAGTTTCTTAATTTAGAGTAAACTACCTTGCTTTAGTCTTGGTAGCTTTTAAACCTTTTTGACACTTAGTTCTTTCTTTCTCGCACCAAGACCTTAAGAAATCTATAATCAACCTTATTTGGTTTCTAATTATGGTGATTGATAACTAATGATTATGTCTAAATAGCCTCAACATACTTCTATAAGCCCTTGTCATCTATCTAATGATTAAAGTATCAAAATAAAATAGGACCTTAATCTTGACATTTAACCCTTAAATAGCTTCTTAAATTATTAGAAAAAGTAGCATTATACTCCCTCTTATTTTAGGCCTGGCAAATCATCCAACCAATTAACTCTTATTAGAAGCTTATTTATATTACTTGTTGTTCCTATAGCTTTGTACAAGTTATAATTGTTGTCACCAAATTTAAGTGTGCAAGCAGAAGTGGCTCATATCTCAGGAATTACAAGATAAAACTAGCATGTCAAATAGCTTCGTAAAGTGATCTCCTTGGAGTAAACTTGTAGAGGGAGTTTAGTATTGCTTAAGTCTTAGTGTCACAGTGTGACATGGTTGTATACGAATAATAAATTTATAAGATGTTAAATCTGCAAGTCTGTAAGCCTATCCTGAGACTAAGTCCAAGAGTGATTCTGGAAGAGTGGAATAATTTCGAGGTTACAGACAGACAAGGAGTCCAAAAGAAAGGAAGGTTATGGAATTTTAACTTAGCATTTCTAGAAGATGGGTAGTTACGGGGGCAATTTCTTTTGTACATTTTTAATTGTTCATGGGCAATCCTGGTCATTCATTCAAGCATTCAAAAGATGAAATTTTAGTAGAAATAAAAGAGCTAGAAAAATAAAATAAGAAGGAGGATAATGCTGAATTTTGAATGAAACAATAATATAAAGCCACGTGGAAGGGCAAGAAAGAAAATCCACCGCAGCTACAGTAAGCCCTACTAGGGTTTCCATAAAGTGCAGTATATAAACCAAGACTTATCTCTTTTGAAAGGTGCATGTGAGACAACTTAAAGAAGAAATTAGGTGAAGTATTTGAGAGAACTCAACAAATTTTTAGATTTCTTTAAGAGAGGTTAGAAAGTGTTTTGGTGATCTTCCAAGCGACAGTGAAGTAACATATTCAAATCAAATAGAGGTAAGACAAGTTAGAAGAAGGGTAGACACAATAAGTGACACTCTTTGTATTGTGATTGCTTTGTATTTGTAATAGTGAAAGGAGTAGAAGATTAAGACATCCATTGAAATCATAGGAGATACCACACTAGTATTCTCAAATATAGTAGATTGTCTCGGTAGAGAAAGAATCTCTACCATCGTGGAGTATGTCTCATAGGCAAAACCATGTAAATCTCTTATGTCCTTACTTTGAATTTACATTCTGTGATTTGAATTAAGTTTTGAACAAAGCTAAAGAATCATTGAACTCATAACCTAAAGAAGACCTAATCAAGAACAAATAATCCATTTATTAGGTAGGGTGTCTGAAAGGTAACTTTGGAGATTATTGTGATTGGTAGGTAACAATAGATCTACCTTAGTTGAATATGAGAAAGAGTTCATTTCTGAAAAGAGTTTGATGTTGTTCACCTACCAATTAAAAAGGGGGTAATATTGATTGACCCCCTTTTCAGTATTACAAACTAATAGAACCTAGGGTGAAGTTGGGAACTTGAATTGGTATTAGAGCATAGGTTCACCAGTTTGAAACTTAACAGCTTAGTGTATTAGTTTGAAGGGTTTTAGAAGTTTTAACTTTTTCAGCATACTGAGAAATAGATGCTAGTACCAGCACTAGCACTACTTACAGCAAGAAGGTTCCAATCTTCAACGGAACCAACTACCATATATGGAGAGTGAGAATACAGGTGGTATTTGCAACCATGGGTATGGACATGGTGAAATCTATACATGAGGGTTTTGTGCCTCTAAAAGAAGGTAAAGATCCAACCCCAGAGGAATTAAGGCAATTTGATATCAATGGGAAGGCCTCAAATGTCATCATTTTAGCATTAATAGATGCTGAATATGTTAAAGTTATGGATTGCAAATCTGCTAAGAAGATATTGGACAGATTGTAAAAGGTCTATGAAGGTGATGGCAGAATGAAGGAGGCCAAGTTTCAAGTTTTCAAGAAGAGATATGAATCTCTTAGAATATAGAAAAATGAGACAGTCCAAGAGTTCTTCACCAGGGTTATTGATGCTGTAAATGACCTTAGAAGTCATGGGAAGAAAAAGAAGGACTTATCTATTGTGAAGAAAATTATGAGAGTTCTACGTGAGAGGTTTGCCTCAAAGGTGGTAGCCATAGAAGAGAGTAGAGATCTCAATTCTATGTCACTGTATGATCTCTAGTGCAATCTCATTACATATGAGATGAGAATAAAGTCAAATGAAAACTCCTTAATATCAAAGACATCAAATGAGGCAGTTTTTAAAGCTATAAGACACTTGAAGATAAAAGAAGAGGAAGGATCATCCAGTGAGGATGATGATGATGATAAGAAAGAAAGTGAAGGTGAAGTGTTGACTTACTTAACAAGGAAATTCATAAAGGGGTCTAAGAAGGGAAAAGGACAATTGTCCTTAAGATGTTATCATTGTGGGTAGACGGGACACTTTGCTTCTCAATGCAAAGTAAAACTTGATGATAAAGATATGGATGGTGATGATGGGGAGAATTCAAAATGGAGAAGACCATCATCCAAATTAAAGAAGTTCGGTAAGAAGATTGCCAATCCACTAAAGTAGAGAGGCTCATTTAGGAGTTATGTGAGCCAGACAAGAAAAGCTGATGAGGAGGAAGATGTAAACTCATTAGATGAGCATGCCTTTACGACATCAGTTCAATGTGGTAGTTCAACCTCTGAAGAGGAAGAGGAGGTTGACGAAGAAGAACTAGATCTTGAAGCTGAATTAGAAGCAGCTTCAAAGGAAATAATTAGAAGGGGTAGAACCATATAAAGGTTAAAGGCTTATATAAAACAAGTTGAAGCAAAGATTCAGGAAGCAGAAAGTCAAAAAGATGAAATAAGGGCTAAACATATTGACTTAAAGAAAAGATTTGAAGAACAAATCAAAATATTTGAAGACCTTACAATGGAACTTGCCTCAAGGATTTCAAAATTTAAAGAAATAGAGATAGAGTTGTTGAGACTCTAGCAATAACTCAAAAAGAAAGATAAGAACTTGTAGAAGCTTGAAGTGGTAAGAGAAACAAGCTCTACAAGAGAAAAGAAGAATGAAGAGAAAGTGTAGCAATCTAAGGTTGCACTATCTAAAGAGAATGAGACTTTGACACAGAAGTTGAAAGAGAAGGCTGTGACTCAGGAGAAGATAATTGAAGAAGAGAAGACAATTATCAAACCAAATTCAGACCCAAAAATGATGTATGTGGTTAAAGAGCAGCAGCCCATAACTGCTAAGTCTTAGAAAGAAAAGACTAATCAGCTAGGAACAATGAAGGCTAAAAATAAAGAAGATTTGAAGAAGCAACCTAGGGTTGCAAACAAAAATAAAGAAAAGAAAGTTTGCCAGCCAAGGGTTGAATAGAAGAAAGAGAAGAAGGTGGCTGAAATGAAAGCCAAGCAAGCAAAGAAGCCAACAACCATGCCTATGAAGCAAGTAATGAACAAAAGAAAACAAGCTGTGGTTAAACCCAAGAAGAGGTAGTTTAAAGGTCATTGTTTTTATTATGAAGTTTTGGGTCATAAGGCATGTAAATGCCAGTGGAGAAAGGCCAATATATGTCTCCAACTTGAGAAGATCCGATGCTGCATACAGGGGGAGATAATACAAAATTCAGAAGATAACACCTATCATGAGTTCTTGCATATACTGTAAAAAGTAAGGACACAGTGACATGGATTATTGATGGAAGTCCAAACTAATGGTTTCAAAGAACAAGTTTGCTATATTGGCAGACTTGGAACAGTGTGAAAGGTACAGGTAGGATGGCCATAATGCCAAAAGATGCATGACACTTCTCCCTAAGTAAGAGAAGGCACTTAATGGCATAGTAAAAACAACTGGTACAGTCAAAGTTGAGAAAAAGGAGGAAGCTATCTTCAAGTTAGGTCAAAAGAAGAAATATAAAGCTAAAAGGGAGGTGGCTAATATAACTAAAATTGTACTAAAGGGTGACTACAAGGATAATAATGGATGCTTGATAGTAGATGCACATTACACATAATAGGAGACAAGAGTAAATTATCAAAGTTGAACAAGTCAAGAGAAGGTAGAGTGAAGTTTGGCAATGATGATTCACTCAATATTAGTAGTCAAGGGTCAGTAAATATTGGAAAAGGAAAGCTGAAAGATGTTCTACATGTTGAAGGACTCAGATATAATCTAGCATTTGTCAACCAACTATGCAATGAAGACCATGAAATGATATTCACAAAAATAGGTTGCTAAGTAAAGAGTAAAGAAGGCAATATTATTGTAGCCAGGAAGAGAACAACTGCAAATTTATATATGATTGATGAGGATAAGACAAATAGTTTACTTACAAAAGAAGAAAATCAACTCTGGCATAAGAGGCTGAGACACTTAACACAGAAGAACATAAGGAAGCTGACCACTACTCATGCAATCAGAGACATTCCCGACCTCATGAGAGAGAAAGCTGCTTAGCATGATCTAAAGGAAAACAAACTAGAAAGTAGTATAAGACCAAAGAGTTTAGCTATGCATCATATACCTCAAATACAAGTCAAAAGTTTTAAAATGCTTCAAGAGATACAGTAGATTGGTTGAAAATGAGAGTGGAAAGAAGATCAAAGTATTAAGGTTAGATCAAGGCATTGAATTCACAAATAAAGCTTTTGAAGATTACCTTAAGAAGCATGGAATTCACCATCAAATGGCAGTAACAAGAACACCTTAATAGAACGGGGTGGTAGAGAGGAAAAATAGAGCTGTGGTTGAAATGAGAACTCTACTGCTAGAATCCACGTTTCACACAAGATTTTAGATAGAAGCAACATTTATAGTCGTGCACCTACTGAATAGTATCTTACTAAGGCCCAATACTGATAAGACTCCATATGAGCTATAGAGTAGGAAGAACACAATAGCTAAGTATTTTAGAATCTTTTGTAGCCTATGTTTTGTGAAGAACAAGGAGTAAAGCTTGGGAAAATTCCATGCTAGGTCAGATGAAGGCATCTTTATGGGATATACAGCAAAGACAAAAGGTTACAGAGTTTTCTTACATAAACTGGGAAAAGTAATCACTTCCAGTAATGTGAGAATAGATGAAAATTAGAAAACAATGCAAAATGGAAAAGTTAAGGATAGTGAAGAAGATGACTTCAAGATAGATAAAGAATCAGAAAAGCATGAAGAAAAAGGGAAAGAAGTAATTTTATACTCAAAGAAGAGTGGGACTAAAAATGAAGAAAGAGATCTTCTAGTAACTAAGACTGTGTAAGAGAGAAAGATAAAGAAAAATTGGACCAATACTTATCAAAGAAATCAGATCATAGGTGACCCATCAGCAGGGGTTACAACAACAAGAATAATTATGGGAGCCACTGCTTTACTCTCACAAGTTGAACTTAAATCTATTGAAGAGGTTGCACAAGACAAAGCCTGGGTCAAAGTTATAAATGAGGAGCTAGATCAAATCGAGAAGAATGATACATGGGAGTTGGTTCCAAGACCCACTAACAAGAATGTTATAGGAACAAAATGGGTGTTTAGAAATAAACACAATGAAGATGGCAAGGTGGTGCGGAAGAAGGCTAAGCTGGTTTGTAAAGGATACACTCAGATAAAAGGAGTAGATGTTGATGAAACTTTTGCACCAGTAGCAAGGCTGGAAACTATTAGAATGTTCTTAACTTTGGTAACACATAAGAGGTATAAAGTTTATTAGATGGATATGAAATCAGCCTTTTTGAATGGGCTTGTAAAAAAAGAAGTGTATATTGAACAACTCGATGGAGTACAAATCATTGAGGATGAGACACATGTGTGCAAATTGAAGAAAGCCTTATGTGGCCTTAAACGAGCCCCAAGAGACAGCAGGCTGGATGCGTATTTGAGAAGGTTGAACTTCAGAAGAGGAACAGTTGATAATAACCTATATGTGTTCAACTTAAAGAAAGGCTAGTTGATAACTATAATATATATAGATGGCATCATCTTTGGAGGGGATCACTCTAAGCTATGCCAAGAATTTGCACAGAAGATGAGTGAGGAATTTGAGATGTCATTGATTGGAGACATGACTTACTTTCTTGGATTAGAAATAAAATAGTGTGAAGAAGGTATTTTTATTTCTCAGACAAAATATGCCAAAGAGATGCTGAAAAGGTTTGGCATGGAGGATAGTAGACCTATCGTACCCTTATATCAGTCGGCTACAAGTTAACAAAAGATTAGGAATGAAGAAGTACAAGCCCTACAGAATACAGGAAGATGATAGGGAGCCTTCTATACCTTACAGCATCAAGGCCTGATCTCATGCAAACTGTGTGCATTGCCAACAAATTCTAAGCTGATCCTAAGGAAACTCATGTGTTGGTAGTGAAAAAAATCCTAAGATACCTCAAAGGGACACTAGAAATGGGCTTGTGGTATCTTGCCATGGATTCTGTAATACTACAAGCATACACTAATGCAGACAAGGCATGAAGTACAGATGACAGAAAATCAACCAGTGGCTGCAGCTTCTACTTGGGTTTAAAGTGTGTTACATGGTTAAGTAGAAAGCAAAACAGTGTTACTTTGAGCATAGCTGAGGTTGAGTATATGGCTACTTGTGTAGCATGTACTCAGGTGATATGGATGCAAAGACAATTAGCAGATTTGGGTGTTGAAGCGAAGTTACTAGTAAGTGTATTTGGTGACAATCAAAGTGCAATTGATCTTAGCAAGAATTCAATTCAACATTCAAGGAGCAAGCATATTGACATCCGGTATCACTTTATCAAAGATCAAGTGGAAGAGGGCACAATTTAGTTGGATTATATTGGCACTAAAGATCAAATTTTAGATATTCAAACTAAACCTCTATCCACAGAGCTGTTTGAAAAGCATAGAATGAGTCTATCTATGCTAATGCCTCCTCAAGCCTATAGTTCAGGTGAATCCTCGATCTCTACTTTGCATGTTTTTCAAATTTGTAATTGGTTAGCAAAGGGGGAGAGAAGCAACAGTGTAAAGGGAGTGCATATTTAGGGGGAGTTGTAATCCATTTGCTTCTGGATTATTACTCTATGAAGGACTGCTACATAATGGCTTTTGTTGTGAGTCTTGTCAATAATTACAAAGAGGGAGATTATTGTTCCCACAACCTTGTATATGTTATAATTATTGTTAACCAAATTTAAGTGTGCAAGCAGAAGTGACTCATATCTCAGGAATTACATGATAAGGCTAGCATGTCAAATGACTTCGTAAAGTGATCTCCTTAAAGTAAACTTTTAGAGGGAGTTTAGCATTGCCTAAGTCTTAGTGTGATAGTGTGACAAGGCTATATACGGATAATAAATTCTTAAGACATTAAATTTGCATGTCTATAAGACTATCCTGAGACTAATTCTAGGAGCGATTTTGGAGGAGCGGAATAATTTCGGGGTTACAAAGAGACAGGGAGTCTGGAAGAAAGGAAGGTTACGGAATTTTAACTTAGCATTTCCAGAAGATGGACAGTTACGGGGGCAGTTTCTTTTGTACATTTTTAACTATTCATGAGCAATCCTAGCCGTTCATTCAAGCATTCAAAGGATGAGTTTATAGTGGAAAGAAAAGAGCAAGAAAAATAAATTAAGGAGGATAATGCTGAATTTTGAATGGAACGGTAATATGAAACCACATGGAAGGGCAAGAAAGGAAATCTACCGCAGCTACAGTAAGCCCTACTAGGATTTCTATAAAGGGCAGTATATAAACCAAGACTTATCTCTTTTGAAAGGTGTGTGTGAGATAACCTAGAAAAGAAATTCGATGAAGCATTTGAGAGAACTCAACAAATTTTCAGATTTCTTCAAGAGAGGTTAGAGAGTATTTTGGTGATCTTCCAAGCGGTAGTGAAGCAGCCTATTGAAATCAAACAGAGGTAAGACAAGTTAGAATAAGGGTAGACACAATAAGTGATACTCTTTGTATTGTGATTGCTTTGTATTTGTAATAGTGAAAGGATTAGAAGATTAAGACATCCATTGTAATTATAAGGGATACACCACTAGTATTCTTAAGTATAATGGATTGTCTAGGTAGAAGAAGAATCTCTACCACTGTGGAGTATGTCTCATAGGCAGAACCACGTAAATCTCTTGTGTCCTTTCTTTAAATTTACATTCTGTGTTTTGAATTAAGTTGTGAGCAAAGCTAAAGAATCATCAAACCAATTTGTTTAATAGGCAAGGTGTTTGAAAGGTAACTTTAAGGACTATTGTGATTAATAGGTAACAATAGATCTATCTTAGTTGAATCTGAGAAAGAGTTCATTTCTGAGAAGAGTTTGATGTTGTTCACCTACCAATTAAAAAGGGGTAATATTGATTCATCTCCCCCTTTTAGTATTACAGACTAGTAAATCTTAAGGTAAAGTTGGGAACTTCATTACTTATGGATAAAACCTTATTGATAAGGACCTTCTTGGGCCTCACATTGAGAGAGGGAGGGGTGAATTAATGTGAGATACTCACTTTTTATAAATCTATCTGGATTAAACCTCTATGATCTATTAAAATCTATGATCTAATTTTATCTTACTTCTTTATGTGAGAATAGCCCTATGAATATCAAACAAGTACAAGCACTTAAGAACACACAAAATTTTTACATGGTTCACCCACAATGTGTGAGCTACATTCACGGTGTGATAGGATCACTTCTAGATCACACAATCCACTCTTGTTATCAAAAGATGCAACTAATGTTGTGAAAAAATCTCTCTTTAACCACTATAGAAGGATTACACCTTAACAATTTCCAATGATATCAAAAGAGTATTACAAAAACTCTTCTAAGAAGGATCTCTCTGTGTGGATAAGCTACTGTTGCAGAAAATAGATCTTTTTTTCCTCACTGTCTGTCTTTGCTCAAGCTTTCTATTATTCTCTCATTCTTCATTGCTGTTCTCTACTCAAGCTTTACTAGACTCTCCTTTTTTACTACTAATTTCACAGCTTTCTCTTTGCTATACTCCCTGCTCTTTTTCTGTTGTGTTTCATAGGTTTCTCTTTGTTGTGCTCCCTCCTCTCTTTTTGCCATGTTTCACAACTTTCTCTCTACCTTTGCCAGGTTTCTTTCTGCCTATTTCTATAGCTCTTTCTTTATAACTCTTTCTACTTGTTTTTATAGCTCTTTCTTCCTATTTATGTAGCTCTCTTTACTTGTTTTAAACTCTCAATTGCTTAACCTTTCTGTCAGTTCTAAACTCTTAGCCGCTCACACTTTCTATTAGTTCTGAACTCTCTAGGTTCTTTTCTTTACAGGTTCTCTCTTCTACACAATCTCTCCTTTGTATGTTCTCTCATCTCTGCATGTTTTTTCTTCTCTATAGGTTTTCTCCTCTATAAGTTTCTACCCTTTCTCTTCCTTTTTTGCTACTGTTGCTTTTTCTTTTTTGTTATTGGAGGCTCTTTGTTTTCTGTTGCTAGATTTCTTTACCATTTTCTTTACTCATTTTCTCTACCCTTTTTCTTTTCCTTTCTGTTGCTGCCTAGTATGCTTTCTGTCATTCCCTTTTGATGGCTGCTATTTGCCATTCTACCACTCTGTTGGTTTTCTTTTGCTGTAGTTCTCTTTATCATTCTCTATCACTACAATTCTTTGTATCATTCTCTACTATTACACTCTTTTTTTTCACCTACTGCTACTTTCTTTTTTCTTTCTCCTATTGGATGCTTTTTTTTTTTTTTAGTTTTTTGGGCACAGCTCTCTTGGCCATTTTTCTTTAGTTGCTCTCTCTTAGCTGTTTTTCTCCAACTGCTATTCTCTTTGCCTCCCACATTCTCTGCATTTTTTTTTTGTCTCTCTTTGTCATGCCTTAGCTTTCTTGGGCAGCTGAATGAGTATTTATAAGCCTTGAGTTTATGATTACCCTACAATCAACAATCACTATTGATTCCCCAGTGTTGCCTTACAATCAATGGTCAGTATTGATTCCTTAAATTTAAGGTTAATGGTCAACATTGACTCTTTGAATTTAGGGTTAATAATTAGCACTAACTCCTTGAATTTAAGGTCAATGGTTAGCATTGACTTGCAGTGCCACTACTAAACACAATCTCAAAGATAGTAATGACACATGTCTTATCAAAGAAATTTTCGTCGTGTCACATGGAGGGCTTTTTTTTACAAATAGTTAGTTACAACAACCAGTGTTTTCTTTACAACGAAAACACCACCAGCAATCTGAATCAACTTATCATTTTTGGTAATGCAAGGTTGGGCTAGCAACATTTTGGTTTTGGTTTACCTTTCTCCCCTCATTCTCATCACATTCCACCAACATTGTCTTCCTTAACCCTTAAATGAATTGGGTGTCAACACTTTCTAAATGCATCAAACACATCTCAATGGCACTTAACATCAAATCAACAAAGGGAAATGTATGAGATGCTACTGACAACAAATCCAACATTATCCATCAAAGATAGTCTCAATACTCACAAAAATTACTCAAAGTAAATCTTCATCCCTACATAAATAAATCTACAAACTTCATATAATTCATAAAATCATTAAAATATTAGATGGCACAACTATTATTAATTATTCTCACTTTTTGATATGTTGCTAATATTGTATTAAAGTCACTATCAATACATTACCAACCTTGGAATTGATTTTTCAAACTTTTCAACTCCTCCCAAAAGGCTTATTATTCAATATAACATAAACATGTTACAACTTTTCCTAATAGAATGATCAAACTAACTAGCATTATAAAATAACTTAAAAGCAATCTATTTTGTAATTGAAAAATAGTACCATCCAAATAGATTACAAGCTCCTTAGATGTCCTAGAGGATTCGGTAGGCAAAACATAAACCCCTTCCCCATAGTCATCTCAGTATTGATTTTGTTAAGTTCCCTAATTTTTTCTCTTTAATAAACAAAATATTAGTCTTCAAATACTTAATCCATTTATGTATAACCTAAAACTTGTTGGATTTCTCAGACTCTCAAATATTAATGGTGCAAATTATCATAAATTAAGAAGAAACCTTACCTCTTTTATTGACTAAAGGCCTTCAATAATCCCCTATGTTAAGCCTATCTTTGATGGCTAATGTTGGATTTATTGTTAACACCATCTCACACAATTATATGTATTGATTTGATATTATGAATGTCATTGAGATTTTGTGAGGTCATTGGGAGAAATCGGTGATGACAAGTCAACCCTAGCGTTGATGAGTCAATGTTAACCATGACCCTAAATTTTAAGGGTCGAGGTTGATTGTTAACCCTAAATTTCAGGAAGTTAATGTTGACTATTGACGCTAAATTTTAGGAATCAAATCTGATCGTTGATTGTAGGGCAACATATGGGAATTAACGATGATCGTTGATGATCGTGTAACCCTAATCCTAAGGCTCTATAAATACCCCTAGGCGTCTTGCAAGAAGTGTGTGTGTTGCAGAAAATTGATAGAGCCAACCAAAAGGAGAGGTGAGAGGTAAACCTAAGGAAAAACAGAGGTGAATAGCAAAAGAGGAGGCAACCACCAAGTAAGGTGCAACTAGCCAAGAAGGAAACAAAAAAGAGCAAGGTAGTTAGCCACTCATACTAGTAAACCCTTACCAAGATAGTCATCGCACTAGCAAGCCCTCATAAAGGTGATAGTAGTAGGTGACCACCATACTAGCATATCAAGTAGGGTATACTAGCAACAACAGTACATCTAAGAGACTTCCTAACAGCAATAACATGTCCAGGAGGCTTCCTTGCACTAGTAGCATGTGTAGAAAGTAATAATAATGTGTGTCGGTGGACATCAATAGCAGCAGTAGCATGAGTAGGCAACAGTAGCACGAGTGTATAACGCATATGAATGGCGGGTACATAGCGCATGTGGACATCTGGTGTAGCATGTAAGGATAGCAAGCATAAAGAGTGTGGACAATAGGTGCAGAGAGTGTGGACAATAGGTGCAGAGAGCGTGGACAATTGGTGCAAAAAGCATAGATAGGCAGACAACAAGAGTGACAACATATGGAGACAACATTAATAGCACCCATGGAGAGCAACAGTAACACGTATAGACAGCATTAGCAGTGCACATAGACAACAACGATAGCACGTATAGACAATGATAGCAACACATGCAGATAACAATAGCAGTGCGTGCCGGTGGTGATAACAGAACATACAAGCAACAAAAGCAGCAAGTCCAGCAACTTGCAGTAACAAGAGGAGAAAGTGTGTTCAGCAAAAGGTCCACCAGCAGAGGAAGAAACATACCTAGTAGCAAGTCTAGTAGCTTATAGCATTCAAGGAGAAAGCATGCCCAGTAGCAAGTCTAACAGCTTGCAGCAACTGAGAAGTAAATGTGCCTGGTAATAGAGGAGAGATCTTGCCAAGGCAGCATTGATAGTGGGTGAGACAATAATGGCAATAAAGGAAAGAGAAGATCCATATTTTGCCCTAACATTTTGTACACATTGGGTAATCGTTCTTTAGGAAAGGTTTTTCCATAAACTCTTGATAAATTGTTGAACAATAGGGTGGGATACCCTTAGAGTGATTGGGAGATCATTGTATGTGGTTAAGGAGTGATCCTTCTATAACCAAATTATCCCTTGATAATAAGAGTGGATTGTGTGATTTATTAGGTATCTTATCACACCATGGACATAACTCACACATCGTGGGTGAACCAAATAAAAATTGTCGTGTGTGCTTGGGTGCTTGTGCATTGATTTATATTCATACTGTCACACTTACATAAAGGAGAAAGATAAAAATTGGATCATTGGCTTGAACAAGCCATAAAGGTTAAATCCAAATCCATTTGTAAAAAGTGTATATCTCGTACTAATTTCCTCCCTTCTTAGTGTGTGACCTAAAATAGTCCTCATCACCTTACTTTCTTTTCCATAAGTGACAGTCTCTCCCTAAATGTCTTAGAGGATTTGGTAGGTAAAACATGAACCTTTACCTTCCCTATAGTCATTTCAGTATTGATTTTGATGGATTCCTTAATTTTGTCTCTTTAATAAACAAAATACTAAACTTTAAATAGTTAAGCAATTTATGTACAACCTAACACTTGTTGGACTTCTTATACTCTTAAGTATTAATGGTGCAAATTATCATAGATTGAAAAGAAACCTTACCACTTTTGTTGACTAAAAGCCTTTAATAATCCCTTAACTTCTTTTCCATTAGTGACAATCTCTCCCTAAATGTCTTAAAGGATTTGGTAGGCAAAACATGAACCCTTTACCTTCCCTATAGTCATCTTAATATTGATTTTGATGGGTTCCTTAATTTTGTTTCTTTGATAAACAAAATACTAGACTTCAAATAGTTAAGCAATTTATGTACAACCTAACACTTCTTGGATTTCTCATACTTTAAAATATTAATGCTGCAAATTATCATAGATTGAGAAGAAACCTTACTTCGTTTGTTGACTAAAAGCCTTTAATAATCCCCTACCTTTTTTTCCATAAGTGAATTTATTTATGACCTTATCATTCTTTTTAAACACTTTAAGTCCTATGAGTTTGCCCATTTTTAGTATTTGGTGGGGTTCCTTATAGATTACCTCATTATGGAAGCATATAGGTTGTCTAAAAGCTACATCTCTTTTAAATGGATTTCTCAAACTAGTGATATTATCCCTTATATTGCTCTACCAAAATGTCTTCAAGTCACTCCTATCACTTTTCCTTTGCCCCCTTTACCCTTTAACTCTCATAGCTTCCTTTTTAGTTTTGTAAGAGTGACTTGCTACTGTATGGTTGCTTTGTCATGACCTCTAATAATTTATTCACACCTCTCCTAAGTACCCCAATGGACTAATCTAGCCCCATTAGCAATTATCTCTTCTTGGCAATTCATAAGACCTAAACATGAGGCCTCATTTGCCATTATTGGGTCTAATTTGTTATCTATGGCTTGCTCTATAATGCTATAATTTTTAGGATTCTTATAGTAGTCCATCAACTCCTATATATTGGGCTTATAGTATTTAAGTCCCCTATTCATATCCCTTTCACTCAAGCCTTATTCCCTTTTAGGCCTAAATCCGTCTCCCAACTAACTTTATTAGTGTTTAGGCTTTTAAAAGGCCTAACATCATTATTCTCAAAGATCATTACCCTTCCTAAGTATGTGGAATGTTTACCAACTGTCCAGGTGTTAAATACCATCCCCTTTCCTTATCTCTCAGTGTAACAATTCCTTTACACACACTATAACCAAATTTTGACAGTTAGCCTTAATTAGAATTACCTATTGTTATGGTTACTTTTTTATGTGCACATGACCATATGAATATAAATCAATGTGCAAGCACTTAAGCACACATGACAATGTTTGTGTGGTTCACCTACAATGTGTGAACTACGTCCACGATGTGATAGGATCACTCTTAAATCACACAATCTACTTTTGTTATCAAGGGATACAACAATGTTATGGAAGGATCACTCTTTAACCCCTTGTAGAAGGATTACTCCTTAACCACTTACAATGATCTCACAATCAAGGAATTGATCTCTCGATCACTTCAAGGGTATCCCACCCTTATTCAACAAGTTTATTAAGAGTTTATAGATTGCTAGTGTAGAATATGAATCTTCTCCTTCCTTTACTGTCAGTGTTGTCTCACCTACTGCTAGTGCTACTTGCACATGTTGCTATTGTTGTTTGCACACATTGCTATTGCCATCCACTCACACTACTGCTGCTGTCTGCATAAGTTGCGGCTGCTGTCTGCACGTATTGTTGCAGTTCATGCATGCTACAGCTACTGTTTGCTTGCAATGCTATTACTCTCCGTGGTACTGTTATTATCCACTCGCACTGTGGCTACTGTCCACACGCACTGCTGCTTCGGTCCGCACTTGCGGCTGCTTTTCACTCACACTATTGCTCTTGTTCACATGCACTGCTTCTGTTCATTCGTGCTACTACTACTGTTTACACGCACTGCTGCTACTATCCGCACGTGCTACTATTGTCCACAAGCATTGCTACTGTCCATGTGCACTGTTGTTATTAAATTGGCAGTTAGATGCACTACACTTGCTGGTATTGTCTCCAGAACATACTAGTAGTGTTAGTAGTCCCTCTTGGATGTACTGCCACTATTGGGAAGCCTTCTGGACGTGCTGCCACTACTAGGAAGCCTCCTAGAAGTGTTGCCATTGCTAGGAAGCCTCCTAGGGTGCTGCTAGTGTTGGTATAGCCTTTCGAGGTGCTGCTAGTTTGTTGGAAGGCCTTCTAGTTTGCTGGTTGCTTCCCAGACCTACTGTTATACGACCTGCAAGTGACTGCTGATTCCTGAATGATACTGCTGTAGCTGGTGGTTTGCTGCTTGATGCCTGGACCTACTGCTGCAATCTACAGGTGGCTGCTTTGTTCTTGGACCTACTGTTGCAATCTATAGGTGGCTACTTTGTTCTTAGACCTGCTATTGCAATCTGTAGGAGGTTGCTTTGTTGTTTACTGGTGCAGAACACCTCCTGCTACTGCTGCCTCCTTGTTTGCTGGTGCAGAACACCTCCTATTACTATACCACCTCCTGCCGGACCTGCTGCCTCCTTATTTGCTAGTGTAGGCACCTCCTAGTTTTGCTAGTGCAAGCTGCTGCCTCCTGGTTTGTCTTCCCTTGTTGCTGGATTCACAGGTTGCTGCACTACCTTTTAGTTTGTCTCCCTTGGCTGCTGGATTCATAAGTTGCTGCACCACCTTCTAGTTTGTCTTCCTTGGCTGCCGAATTGTTGGTTCAACGCTGTTGGTTTCCTGGTTTACTGGTACAGGCTGCTGGTTTATTGGTTCAAGGGTGGCTACTATAAGATTTGGTGAGGGCCGGCTACTGTAGGTGCTTGTGAGGGTGGCTGGTTGTTTCAAGTTTGCTGGTGTGGTGGCCGGCTGCCTTGCTACCTCTCTCTCCCTCTTGGCCATCTACTGCAATTAGGTTTTGTTCTCTCAAAAAATTCTGTAGCACTCACACCACCTTGCAAAACACATAGGAGTATTTATAGAACCTTGAAATTAGGGTTACGCGATCATCAACGGTCATCATTGATTCTTATAGGTTGCCCTACAATTAAAGGTCAGATTTGAGTTTTAAAATTTAAGGTAAATGGTCAACGATCAATCTTGACCCTTAAAATTTAAGATCACGATCAACATTAACTCCTCAATATCAGGGTTGACTTGTCATCACCGGTTTTTCCTAATGACCTCTTTGCATCTCAACAACATTTATAACCTTTAATCAACATATATAACTATGTGAGATGATGTTAACAACCAATACAATATTAGCAATCAAAGATGGACTTAACAATCTCCCCCCTTTGGATTTGTTGGCAACACATTAAATCCAACAATGCACATATCATTTACAACTTCCCCTACATTTTGTCATTCATAACTCCCCATGAAACATGTATCTCCCTTAATTGGGAACAATCTTTAACTCCCCCTTTCTGCTTCTTCCCCTTGAGAAATTCTCCCATTTTATGTATTAAGATACTCCTTTTTTTAATCAATATATACTCTCTTTGGATTTATGCAAAATATTTCTCCCTTTGATAACAAATCCAAAGAACAATAGAAGAGGGGTTGGAGGCATACCTTAACCTCTAAGGACGACTAAATACTTAAGTTCAACCACTTATCCAAGATGTCCCAATTTCCTATACTGCAACAAATTCTCATCTTTGGTGCTCATGTATCATATGTTCTTACTTCTAGAAACTTAGTATAAGTTTTTATTTGTTCTTTCTCCTTTAGTAAGCATGGCACCATCTTTGCCAAATTCGACTGATTTTCCATCATATTTTATTACTTCATTGAACATATTGGAGTCTCCTATCATATATAAAGAGTAAACATTATTCAGGATCCATGGCTTTTCTTTCTTAGAAGCTTTTAAGGTTACTTCCACAACCATAAACCTTTTTTCTCCTTTATTCTTTAGCCAAATATGGGAGTATGTGTAAGTATTCTTCTTTGCATTCCTTGACCAGGAAACAGTGGTTAGCGTGTTCTCCTTTGCATTCTTTGACTAGGTAGTAATGTCAAGCAATCCTTAGTAGTGTATTTAACCCTTTCATATTTTCCACAAATCTCTCTCAGCAAATCAAAATTGTTTCTTAATAGAATATGACTTCTTTCCACTTGAGACTACCTCCTTTCTTGATAGAGTCTCCCCTTAGACTCTTTCCTTACAATCCTCTTCATTATAGGCCAAGTATTCCAACAAGCATTAGCCTTATGCCTATACTTACCACAGCTCAAGCTAAATCCTTCAAACTTGGATTCACTTATTTTACCAAGTTTATGTCTACTTTCTTTATCAACTAGTATGACAACTGTCTCTCCATCTTTGAGAGTCTGTCTCCTTTGAATGGGAGTCTCCACCACGTCTTTCCTAACCTATTTTAACTTGAGTTAGTCTCTCTTCTTTATCATGTCATTATGCTTGCTTTTGGGCATAAACATAATTTTCTTCTTTTCTTCTACCTTCTCACTCAGCTTTTCAATGTAGCCAAGTCCTTTCTTCCCTATAGAATAAGGTCTTTGATTGCTTAGACACTCATTTAACTTTTTTATAGCATCCTCCTTGATGACATTTGCTGATAATGACTCTCCTTTCTCTTCCATAGCCTACATAAAGCTTTTTTCATGTTACTTTAGCTTAGACTTGGCCTTATAGGGCTTGGCTTGCAAAATCAACACCTCTCGCTCTTGTGCAATCATCTTATCACCAAGATCTTCATGTATCTTGCTTTACTCTGACTCAAGTACAATTAGCTCCTCAATCTTTTTTAATTACTCCTTCTTTTTTGCTTCAAACTTCTTTTCTTTCACCTGGAGATTAGATTCATCAACAGTAAAATTTTCATACAACTTTTTGAGATGTTTTGCCTCTTTTCTAGCTTGTTGTTTTTGTGCAAACAAGCTCTCAATTCATTCTTAAGTTGCTACACCAACTCATCCTCATCCTTTTCTATTGATTCCTCATCACTTGAAGAGTCTTAATCATCATTTGCTTGAGTAACCAGCATATCTTTTGCAACCTCATCATTAAAATCATCATCAACTTCTTCTTTAGAATCCTCTTGAACTAACTTGCTTTTCCCTTTGGCACCTGAATTTCCAGATTTAAAGTAGCTAAATTGCTTTGTTCTCCTCCTTGGGACTGAGTCATCATCATTTGCACTCTTTACTTTTCTTCTCTTTGGGCAGTCCACGACAAAGTGTCCAATTACTCTACAGTTAAAGAACTTCAAGGGTAATTTTCCCTTCTACTTTCCTTTTCCTTTTCTTATATTGTTGGTGATGTATGTCATGACCTCATCCAATTTAGTATCATCATCTTCTTCTTTAGAGCTACTACCTCCTTATTTGTTAGTGCAAGACACCTCTTACTACTATTACCTCTTTGTTTGCTGGTGCAAAACACCTTCTGCTGTTACACCACCTTCTATTGGACCTGTTGCCTACTTATTTGCTGGTGTAAGCTACTAACTCCTAGTTTGTCTTCCCTTGATGCTAGATTCACAGGTTGTCGTACCACCTTTTGGTTTATCTCCCTTGGCTACTAGATTCATAAGTTATTGCACCACCTTCTGGTTTGTCTTCCTTAGCTGCTAGATTATTGGTTCAATGCTATTGGTTTCCTTGTTTGTTGGTGGAGGCTATTGGTTTGTTAGTTCAAGGCTAGCTACTGTAAGTTTTGGCGAGGGCTAGCTACTGCAGGTGTTGATAAGGGCCGACTACTGCAGGTGCTGGTAAGGGTGGTTAGCTGCTTCAAGTTTACTGGTGTGGTGGCCCGCTGCCTTACTGCCTCTCTTTCCCTCTTGGCCGGCTACTACAATTAGGTTTTATTCTCTCAAAAAATTCTGCAACACTCACACCACCTTGCAAAACACATAGGGATATTTATAGGTTGCATGATCATCAACTGTCATCATTGATTCCCATAGGTTACCCTGCAATCAATGACCAAATTTAAGTTCTAAAATTTAGGGTCAATGGTTAACATTGACTTCCTAAAATTTAGGATCAATGGTCAATGATCAACGGTCCATCTTGATCCTTAAAATTTAAGATCATGGTCAACATTGACTCTTCAACATCAGGGTTGACTTGTCATCACCAATTTTTTCCAATGACCTCTTTGCATCTCAATGGCATTTATAACCTCAAATCAACACATACAACTATATGAGATAGTGTTAACAACAAATCCAACATTAGCTATCAAAAATGAGCTTAACACCTTTTCTTGTTGATTCACTCTCTAGTTTATAAGTATTGTTCTTGGATGAATACATGGAAATACTTGGCTTCACCTATTGCTTTGGAACTTAATTAGCTATTACCAGTTCTTGTCGAATCCTTTACAAAAAAAAGGAAAAGAAAAACCAGCCATTAATGTCCATAACAATGATAGATGAAATGATTAAATCAAATTTCAAAAGCAACATGAATCGACAAGCATTAAGCCTTCACTTGTAATTTGATTTTACATCTATACCTTGGTAAATCCCCATCAATTTCCTAATTTGGAAAAGAAATCATTGCTCAATGCTTGTAGTGGAAACCCCTCAACACAGATTTATACATGACAATTGATTCCTTGGTAAATCCCCATCAATTTCCTAATTTGGAGCAGAAATCATTGCTTAATGCTTGTAGTGGAAACCCCTCAACACAAACTTATACATGACAATTGATTCCTCTCTACTTATAAACCTTAGAACAAGACTCTAAAACATTCCCCTATATCCACTTATCCCTCCCATCTAACTCTTTCATCATATCCTCCTTTGAGTCAAAGGTAAGAAAGACCTTTGATTTAACCATAATTGTGAACCTAAAGGGATGATGACCCTTATTTGTAATTGATCATTCAAACCCTCGTCTAATTTGGGGTTTCAAACGACCCCCACAACATTTCGGTGAAGCCACTTAGTATCAGTTTCCTTAGTGCTATACAAAAATATAATTATTGTTGGTTTGGCAAAGGAAGTCAATCTATTGCCTTTATTTGCTAGTGGAGGACTCCTTTTTCCTAACCTTCCCTTATTTACTTAAATGTGCTATTAGAAAATTTCCTTCCATCTACTTTTTGTATGACTGTATAGGATTTGTGTTGCCCTAAGATCTACCAGTTACCTAAATCAACCTTGATTTGAGGTTCAAGATAGCTCACAATTTGATCTTAGGGACTCCTTATTTAACCAATGAGTGGCAACGGAAGTGTCCTATTGATTCCCAAATTTGACAAAATCAAAATGCTTTCAGATCTTGTTGATCTTGTTTAGAATGACAACATCCATTACTTAACCTCAACACTAAAAGATCTTCCACGAAACTGTGGGGTCAATCTTGCCAATAGGTTGTTAATGAACAATGGGGTTATTGATATCATTAAACTTACCAGAAGGTTGCTCGCTATTTTTTTTTAGCTCTAAATACCAAAAATAAACCCATTTTTTTCTTTTATGATCTCATATTCCAATGTTTTAGTTTTTGTGTGGCTTTTAGAGATTTTTTGTATGTTGTGTCAAACTTGTGAATTCTATAAAAAGATTAGGTGTCAATTTGTGAATTTTTTTTGTATAATATTATAATACTTATGAGAAATCAGTGTCAAATCAAGTGCATTGAACTTTTAGGTGTATAACATTGTAATACCTCTTAGTATTTTGGTAATAATACTCTTAGGTCATCTTTGCCTTTGCCTGTGAACATAGATTAAATGTCAAATGATATAAATTTGTGTCTCAATTTGTTATTTTCATTGTGGTGCTTCTCTTATAGATTGCATTTATCATTGCAAAAGATTTGTTGTTTGGTTGATTCATCCATGAAATGGTAAACTGGGTTAAGATCAATAACAATAAACCTAGTAGTTATGGAAAATTTATTTCCTCCATATGCTAGAAACAGAACAACATGTTACTCTAGGAATATGGAAATTTTGACTTATGGTCTGGATAACATAAACTTTCATATTTATAAATTCTAGCATATGAAGTACAATCAAGTTGTATTGCACAATACTTTTTTGTTACACAGTACATTTTGATAAGCTGATAGCTAATAATTAGTTAGTGATTAATAGCTTATATGTTATGACTGAGTGACAGTGAATAAGATCATAAGCACATTTATTTTGTCAATTGTGTTAACTTTCATATCAAATGGACTATCTATATATCCTAGACCAAAAAGTAATTAAACAAAATTAACTTATATAGATATTGTGTGAATAGTAATATTGTGTGTAATAACATACAACTAAAAAGTAATTTCGAGTTGATGAAAAGTAAAAGAGAATAAAAAAAATAGAGAGAGAGAGAGAGAGGGAGAGAGAGGAATAAAAATCAAAGTTGTCCAATGACTAAATGAATGCTACATCAAAAGAGAATAATGTTTAAATGAGTTACTTATTTGACAAAATTTGGTAAAAAGTAATTTGTTACAACTAGAAATTTCCTGATGTGTTGGAAAATTTTGCCACTTGTTAGTTTATGTGATAAAGGTTGTATGTGACAAGGCAATAATGTAGCAAAAACCTAGGAATATCAACTCCATTATTGATGAAAAGAGATACTAGTTTCTATGACAAAGGCTTTATCCATTTATTAATCAGCTCCATTAGTTATTGCTAGTCACCCTTAACCATAATATGTGAGAAAATGACCATCATATACAAAGACTATAAGCTAATGGAATTTGGGAATTATCACTATTTAAAGTGGCATCTCCAAGGTTAGGCATATTTCAACATATTAAATACCATCCTAGCCTTCCAAGTTTCATTTCTTGCAAATTCTAGCCTTGTTTTTTTTTGTTACTCAATCGATATCTAATTACACATGGACTAAGGTCATTCCACATTTACCAAAAAGAAAATGTAGAATTCACATTTCTATTTTGTTTTTAGCTACCATATACACATTGGTTTAACCATATGCAACCATGCATAAAGGCTGAGATATTATTCACAAGCTACAAAGAAGCGGAGTTAAGGTTTGCTGTTTTCAAATTTAGTTTGTTTAATAAATAAGTTTTAAAATAAAGCTTGGTATAAGTGTCGTTTAGTGACAAGCCAATCTTAGATAAAGTATGCTATATTCAAGCTAAGATTTCAAATCTTTAATGAAAAACTTGATCAATTTTATAATATTAATAAATTGATTAAAAATACAAAAAATATATATTATTATAAATCAATTAAAATGAGAAAATGTATAATTTAATAAAATTATCAATTAAAAATAAATATTTAATTCTAATAGATAAATGTAAATGTATATAATATATAGTTTTGAAAATAAATTTAACAAAAATTACTTTTAAGATACAAATAAATAAGTTTTTTAATAACTATAAAAATAAACTTTTAAATTAGTTGTTTATAAGATTAATGAGTCAAATCTATTCTTATTCAAGCTTAATTTGTTTATTAAATAAACCTTAAAATTAGGTTTGACTCACTTATTTAAGTAAATGAACAAGTTTGAGTGAATTTTTATTAAGTGAACTACTAAATTTTTAATGAATATATCAACTCATGTGTAGTACCAATTGCCCTTAATGTGTACGTTATAGGTGAAGTCAATATTTGTAATATGTGCATGGAGCACCCAAAATTCAAAATTTTATTCATTCATGTTCTTCCACTATCAAGTTAGGAAGTATCATAGGATAACTTTGTATAGTGTATGATATCTAACTAATCTATTAGTCAAACAAGTTATCCATATTTAGATTAAAGGATTCATAAATGATTAGGTTCTATTTTGTTACTTAAGTTCATAGTGTTCCTAAAATCATATTCACTTTTGCTAACTAAATACATTAAAGCTAATGTGTTTTTTTTTTTAACCATCAAGAACTAATGTTCTTAACAATGGCCACAAAACTCAAAACTACCACATCTAAGAATTTCTATACAAATTTGTGTGTACACTTTGTACAAAAGTTGATAGTTATTTGCATGCTAGCTAACATAGAGTTTACCTCTAAACCATTATAAGGCTATAGACAAAAACGAAGGCTGCCAGCACAAAAGCAAAAAAAGAACATATCAAGGATTAAATGCTTTTAAAACCGCACTATAAAATCAATATGTTAGACCATCCCTTGCTTTGCCATAGCATCAATGAAGAAATTACACTTGCAAGGCTAAAAAACAAATAAAGCCTAATCCTTGATTCTATTACTGATGTTGTGGAACAATGACATAAAATTCTAAGGTTTTCCATATTAACTATGTTGAATCCATCTTTGATGGCTAATGTTAAATTTATTGTTAATAGCATCTTATACATTTGTCCTTGTTAATTTGATGTTATGAGTACCTTTGAGATGTGTTTGTTGCATTTACAAAGTGTTAGTAGTTGATTCATTCAAGGGTCAAGGAAAATGGTATTGGTGGGAATGGTAGCGTGTTACTTAAATAGAGATGTAATCCTAGCAATGCTGCCTTTGCAAACAACCTTATGTCAAAATCAATGCTGACTGTTAATTGTAGGGAATCATAAACTCAAGGCTTATAAATACCTATACAGCAGCCAAAAGAAAGCTTGGGCATAGTAGAGAGAGACAAAAAAAAGTGCAAAGAATGTGAGAGGTAGAGAGAGTAGCAGCTAGAGAAAAATGGCCAAAAGAGAGTAGTTAAAGAAAAAATGGCCAAAAGAACTATGCCAAAAAAAAAAAAGGAGCATATAATGGAGAGAACCTACAAAAGAGAGAACTTGTAAAGTAGAGAACCTTTAGAGTTAAGAACCTTTAGAGAAGAGAAACTCAACAAAGGTAGGAGAGAAAATTTGCAGTAAAGAAGGAGAGACCGACAAAAATTGAGCAGAGATTGGCAATGAAGAAAGAAGGAACGACAAAAGACATAACAAATAAAGAGCATAATTAGTATAAAGAAAGCATAGAATGGTAGAGAGCATGTAGCAATAGAAGCAAAATGATTGTAACGACAGAAGTAGAAAAAATTATAGCTCAGAAATAGAAAGATTATAGTGGTAGAGGCAAAGAGAAAAAGAGTTATGCATAGTATAATGCAGAGAACAACAAAAGAGCTATGAAATATGACAGAGAGAGGGTTGTGAAGCACGGTAGTGAGAGAACTGTGAGAAGAGCAAAAAAAATAGGAGAGAAGATTAGTTTTCTACTAAAATAGCCCATGCACATGAAGAGATCTTTTTCAAGGAAGTTTTTGTTATAACCTTTTTATGTACTTCTTGAAAAAAGGTGAGAAACCCTTGAAGTGATCAGAAGATCATTGTAAGTGATTAAAGAGTGATCCTTCCACAGTGGTTAAAGAGAGATACTTCCACAACATCAGTTGTATCCTTTGATAATAAGAGTGGATCATGTGATCTAGGAGTGATGTTCTCACATT
This sequence comes from Ceriops zippeliana, assembly GCA_037897445.1. Classification (NCBI taxonomy): domain Eukaryota; kingdom Viridiplantae; phylum Streptophyta; class Magnoliopsida; order Malpighiales; family Rhizophoraceae; genus Ceriops; species Ceriops zippeliana. The sequence continues at coordinate 733,973 of JBAPLH010000221.1, forward strand.
GTGAACATAGCTCACATATTATGGATGAACCACGTAAAAATTTTGTGCATTCTTAGGTGCTTGTGCTTGCTTGATATCTATACAAGCATTCTCACATAAAGAAACAAGATAAAATTAGATCATAAACTTTAACATGTCATAAAGGTTTAATCTGGACAAATTTGTAAAAAGTAAGGATTTCACATTGATTCACCCTCTCCTCCTCTCAATGTAAAACCTAAAAAGGTCCTTCTTAAATTGTTTATGCATTTTATCACTATATGAAAATTACTTTTAAGGATTAAAGGTATTTGTTCTAACTCCATATAATGACCTCATAACACAATTTCCTCCTTAATAAAAAATAATTCCTTTTCATTAATACTTGATACCCTAATTGCCTTAGAAAAAAGACATACAACTTTCTTTTTGTTAACCCACAAGACTCTTCCTATTGATGTGACCCTTAGTATGTTGATCATAATGACATTTGTGTTGAATTTAAAAGTACCTCTTGGTAATGCCAACCACTTGTGATCCTTGAGATGTTCAAAAACCTTCCTTATTAAAGGGATGTCACTAAGATTTACTATAAAATTATCTATCAAAAAATTATATGAAGGCCACTTCACTTTTGACTGCCACCACATCCTAACAGAAACCAACTTACAAATTTTGTTAAACAAGAATAGTTTGCTAACCAATAAGTAATCATTCTTTTCTAGTCATATGGTCCCAATAATTACATATAAACCCATTAGGCACATCTCCTTCAATCTATAAACTTGACCTAACTTAAGCCATGACTCTTAAACCTATTTTATCAAGTTTGGAACCATTTATGATATGCGCTCTCACCTTAAACACTTACACCATATAGCCCATACCAAATTGTAATAAAGAAACAAATAAGATACCAATTCTTGCCCTATGGAACAATTGGAATAATTAATATCATTATTGGATTTATTATTGATCAATCTCAACCACCTTTTAATTGGTAGCCAAACCTTTAATAATTGTTACCTAAATACCTCCACTTTTTAAAGGAGTTAAATTGTTATTAAATAAATGGAATCACTTCTTCTTTGCCACTTGAAGGCTATGTTGTAAATGAGAAAATGATCTCATGGTAAAAACACCATCTCTCTTTATCTACCAAATAAACTTATCATTCTCATTTCTTAAGAAGTTGTAAGCCTTTAAAAAGTTGTAATTCTCTTTCCTAATCAAAAAGTCTTTAGTGCCATAAAAGTTTCCATTCTCACCTACCATTTATCCATTTCCCAAATCAATTGACTAAACTATTTTTAAAAACCTTTGATCTAATGTTGTATTTTTAATCTAAACCTAATGCTAATCCACTTTATTACCATCCCTTACCAAAAAATCAAAATTATATTTAATAGCTTTCACGTTCTTATCCATCTTTTACCAAATTGAACAAACTCCTTTCTATATTGTTAACATATGCAAGTGTTTTTATGACCACTTTTAAGGCCATATACATTTCTCTTTATAGCTAACATTAATTACCTTAACCTAGCATGTACTATTGTCATCCTCCACTTACCATAACCATTTTATCAATAACTCCAAACCATTATCTTTTAAATTATTGATAACCAATCCACATGTCTCTACTTTCTACACATTAAATCCTATCATACTTGATATATTGGCCTTTAACCATCCTTCTTTTCTTAGAAAAAAATAGAATTTAATCTTTTTTAGACATTACTCCATAAATATTGGCATGTTAAATAAAAACATGAAATGCACTAGAAGTGATATCAAACAGGACTTTAAGAGAACTAACTACTTGGCTTTAAATAGAAACCTTACTTTCCATTTTGCCAATTTGCTCTCCAATTTTTGGATGATTAAGTCCCATAAACATCTTGGTTTTGGATTAATGACCAGTAGAAGCCCAAGACATTTTAGGTGTAATGACCTAAGTCTACATTTCCAAAAAACAATCCTAACTTTAAACCTTTGTTTCATATCCTCTAACCCCATACAAAATTATTTTGGCTAAGTTTATTTTCAACCCAACACAGGACTAAAAACAATAAAGGATCCTTTAGTATTTTTGACTAAATCATTATCAACTTCAATAAAGATAATAGTGTCATGAATGAACTACAAGTACATCAATTTGATGTCTTTAGTAATAGAAATACCTTTTATGATTCCCAACTCCTAACCCTTTCTGAAGAGTTAATTTAGACCTTTGACAATTAGAATATACAATAAAGGGGACAAGAGGTCCCCTTGTTTTAATCCTTTTGTTATCTTGAATAATAATGTTGGGTTGTCATTGATTAGAATAGACAACTTAAGTGTGGATATGCACTTCCACATCCAACGTCTACATTAGTTCTTAAAACTCTTATGTTTCATCACATTAACTAAAAAACTCCATTCAATTGAGTTATATGTCTTTTCAAAATTAATCTTGGTCATAACCCCTCCTTCCTTGTGTCTCTTCATTTCCTTAATCATTTTATTTGCAAAAAGCACATTATCTAAAATATTGTGCCCCTTTAAAAATTCAAATTGGGACTCCCTTATGATCTTTCCAAATTATTATTTTGAGCTTTTAAGATAATACCTTAGCAATAATTTTGTAAATAGAAACCTTTAGCAAGATTATGTGAAACTAATTGATCATCTACACACTATCTACCTTCAATAAAAGTACCAAAAAAGTAACGGTAAAAGATCTATACAATCTACCATTTTCATAAAAATCATTAATGAAGTTCAAATTAAATCCATTTGGACTAGGCACTTTATTGCCATTACAACCCTTGATGGTATCTCACACAGTAAAAGCTATAAATGAATGTTCTAAGCTCAAATTATTTGCCATATCTAATTTAAGAAAAAACCTTTCATCTATCTTTAGACATGGCAATGTAGAATTGTTTAATTGCTCCTTAAAATGATTATAAATGACTTCCTTAACCTTGGTGGGTTTTGAGAAGGTGTTTACACCCACCATGATGTAGTCAATCATGTTTTTATGTCTCCTGTTAAAATCCAAAGCATGGAAGAATTTTGAATTTCTATTCCCTTCCACCATCTAATGTAGTTGTGATTTCTAATACCATTCTTATTCCTCTTTTTTAAGGTTGGACCAATAATTTGCTCTAACTTGTAGTAATTATGTTATCTTAACTTCAGATAGTAATTAAGTTTCATGCTTTAGAAACAATTGCCTTTAAACTCTTTTAACGCTCATTTCTTTCCTCCTTGTATGAAAAGCCTAGAAACATTTTTTATTGACCTTATTTAATAACTTAATAAGTGCCTTGGGTGATCGATGGCTACAGATTGTGACCATATAGTTTACTCTATATAATAATTAAAGTATTAAAATGAAGCGGGACCCTAATCTCAACCCTTAACCCCTCGGCAAATCCTAAAATGGTTGGAAAAGAAGTTTTTTACACAACTATTTTAAGCTTGATAACTCTTCTAACTATTTAAACATAGATAAAGTGTTAGACATCAATGAAATTTATATCATTTATAAACTCATTACCTAATTATCATCAGTGACTCTTACTCTTTGATTGTCTGCCAAAATTATATTAAAGTTGCCTCCTATACACCACTAACCTTTAAATTTATTTTTTAAGCACTTTAATTCTTCCCAAAACTCTTATTGTTCTGAATGTCTATTAGGTGCATAGATATTGACTAGTACAACAATTTTGCCTAATGGAATGATTGTGCTTACTAACACCATAAATCAACATACCAGTAACTTATGCTATAGTTGAATGACAGAATCAATCCAAAACATTGCTAGTGCACTTGCTGCCCTTAATGGTTTAGCAGCTAACACATAGACTTTATGCCTATCCCACACCTATTTTAAAATTGACTCCATCGAATTAATTTTGTCTCTTGTACAAACAAAATATTAGGCTTTACAAGGTTAACCCATATATGTACAACTTTACATTTGGTAGATCTTTGTAATCATTTAACATTAATTGTGCAAATTATTGTAGAAGAACATATAATCCTTCCTTGACTTGTCAACTAACAAGCATCAATAATCCCTTACGTCTCCTGCCATGGATAATAGCTTTTGTGTCACCTTATCTTCCTCCTTGGCCACTATTAGTCCTATATTTTTACCAAATTCTAAAACCCTTTGAGATTCCTTTTGAATAATTTTATTATGGAACTAAATACGTTTGTTTATGAGTTGGGCTTCATTTAATAGTATCTCATTAACCGATGAATAAATGCCTTAAGGTGGTTTACAAGTCTTCTTCGATTCACTCCTACCACCTTTCCTTTGATCTCCTTCACCTCACTCCCCACAACTCTATCTTTTTGCTTTCAAGGATAATTGTTATTGGATTTTCACCTATCACTAACCTTTAATCGTTTATAAAGGCTTTACCTTTGCCATCGACAATCGTTATGCCCTTCAATGCTCTTACCAACTTGACTTACTTTGTTAGTCTTTGCTTCTTCCTTGTAAATCTCTAGGCCCTCCTATACATCTCCAAATGCATTCATTAGGCCTAATCCAATGTCCAAGCCTTGCTTTGTAGAAATAAAGATTTCTAGGCTCTTATGATAGTCCATTATCTCTTCCTCATTTGGACTCCAAAAGTTAGACCTAAAGGTTTTCTTCCTATCTTATAGGCCTTAGTCCCTAACTAAGCCCTCTTTTATTTCCTAATTGATTCCCTTTATTGTTGAGCTCTTAAGTGGGCCTGTTCCTTCTTTTATTTAGTCCATTAGCTGCTCTCCGTCAATCAATCTTGCTTGCAACTTTAATGTGTTCAGTCCAAAATCCCCCCTTATCGCACTTGTGCCATGATTCCTCTCTATATACCTCTCTTAATTTCCAGTCGATGACAATGATTTGACTTAAGGTAACACCATTGCTCAACTTGTCCTTCTTTGTTGACTCCTTTACTAAGGCCAATGACATACCCAGCTTCATGTCTCTTTCTGGCATCCTTATTAATGGCAACCAATTCCTATTTGATTCTTAAGGAAAACATCTAAACTGTCAATCACCCCCATCATAATAGATGGTATGGTCACATTGAATTTTACCAATAGCATTAACCAATACACATTAAGCCTCCATTTTTAGCGTATATAATTATCTTTCCCTATGTACAGTCTTACCTCTTCCCTAACCAAGAAAGAAAATCATTGAATATTGTCGTAGAGGCAATCCTTCTAACCTAATCTAAACCCACTGATCGAATCCAACCTTATTTATGGACCACGACACTAAACTCTAAAATTCTCTTGGATCCACTCTTCTCCTTCATCTAACTCTTCTATCATGTCCTCTTTTCAATCTAAGGTGAGAATGACCTCTGAGCCCCCTATGCTTGTGACTTAAAATAGGTTGAGACCATTCATCTATGATTGATCCTTCAAACATTCAATTGATTTGGGATTAAAAACCACTCTTATTGCATTATGATGGAGTCATTAGTGCTATATGACATGATGATTGGCAATGGGCCAACAAAAAAATTGGATTGCCTTCTCTACTGATTAACCTTAGACTTCCTCCCTCATATCCACCCATTTCCACTTCTTTGTATGTCTTGCTTGATACTTGCCCACCGACCACTCTTTATGTTATTGTGGATGGTCAATTCTGCTCCTTCAAAGATTGCTTAATGGTTGAATTGACCCTAACCTAGGTTTAGGTTAGTTGACAATCTTGATTCCCAGATGATGCCTTCACAAATGCCCTCCATTTAACCTTTGAGTAGCATTAAGAGTATTTTGTCAATTACCAAATTTGATGAATCCAAATCTTTTTCCAACTTTGCTAATCTTATTTGGCATTACAACATCTATAATTTTACCTCTATCTTTGAAATATTTTCCCTAGGCTTATATTGTCAACTTTCGTTGGTAAATTATTGATGAACAAGCATCATGATCACCCTTTTATGAAAGATTTTGTTTTTTTTAGCTTTTTTTCTTATTAAAGCTAACTAGTTTATTCTCCCTCGTGAAGCATTGAAATATTGAAGATATTCATTTTGTTATGAATTTTTAAATATATTAAAATGCAATACAAATATTGCAAGAAAAATTTATAAAATATTTTATGGTCTCAAAATATATAGTCATTAGTTAATATATATCTATCAATAGATTCAATTCAAACCTAAAATTGTTTACACACTAACACAATCGTTATTGATAAATAAGTAAACACTGAGGAGTAAAAATAACAATGAAATAATAAAACTTTATAAAATAAAAGTATGCAACGAGATATTCTACATTACATTATAGGCTATAATCTTCTTAACAAAGAAATTAGAAAATTGATATCCCTGCCTATGTCAATCAAAGGAGAAAAGATTCTATTCAACGTCAATTATTTGCAAAAGCTCATTAATATGGGAATCAAGTAGAAAACATTGTGCGAGACGGAGGTTTAGGTTGGCTGGATTTTAAGGAAAGAATGGGAGCTTTTACTTTCGGGATCTAACGCAAGAGAATATGTATAAGAAAGAAATTTGGTAGTTGAGATTTGGGAGAGATATGAGAGGTCATCTCTCTAGTTTTCATCTTCAATTGAATATTAAATTCATATTAAATCTTAGTATTAATATCATATTAATTCGTAAGTTACCAAAAATCAAGAGTTGAAAGTTCTTTCATTTTCCTGGCAAGTCATCCGTTTAGAATAAAACAAAGAAAATAAGGTAATTAAAAGGTTCATTGATCGTTAGAAAGAGCAAAATACACGCATTAAATAGATGATGAGCGCAATGGAAAAGAAATTTAAAAAGAGAAAAAAAAAATCGTTGAGTTCCAATTGAAGAAAAGACTCGAAACCGCATAAGTGGGAAGAGTAGTATGCCACTTGGTACTTCTATCTTATGCGATTAATGGATATGGATAATTGAGGGAGTGTGCTCAGGCAACTGTCCTGTAATTGAAACAGTTATCACAAATCTTTGACGACCTCCATCCCTGCCCTGATTTGTTTTTTTTTTTTTTTTTTTTTTTCTTTCTTTCTTTTTTAAAAGAAGAAAAAAACTTAACTAAATACGATAAAATAGCTGTGTTACAAATATAAGCTTTCAAATTATATTATCATAATTGTTGATTTACATTTTTAATCTTTTAAAAAATCATTTTAGTTGATAATAAGAATTAAAAATATGCATATAAGAACTTATAGGAACAAAAAAAGAATTATTTCTATTATTTTACCCACAATTTAATGAATTATTCAATAGATAGATACATGTGTCTATCAGACATAGTAATGCAAGGTAGGCCATACACAAGAGTGACTAAGTATGTGGAGAAAAATAAAATGGCAACTCAATTTTTTGCAAAGAGGCTAATTTCATAACTTAAATATATGATCATTAGGTTATAATAAAGTAAAACGTGAGTAAGTGTATGGATTATAGCATTGAGAAAAGACTGAGCAAGAGAGATAAGATGGCGGGCGACCAAACTTGGTTGCCTAATAGGCCATGAGCAACAAATTAGCAGAGCGACGGAAAGAAATCGAATTATACTTCATGAGGTGGCATGGCGTGCGAATGAAACTTGCTTAATAACCAATGTTTTGCTAGCCATTGAAAATGGGTATGTGTTAATCAGGAAGGCAATCACCAACTTTACACTTTTACGTGCAACTCCAATTCGCTAATAACATTCACACATTTGCTATGGCAGGTAGAGAGAGAGGCACGTTCTATGTGTGCTAAAAAAAGTCAAAATGGTCTGTTCTAAACATGAAGAAGCAATTCCTTCTTCCCCCCACCCCCACCCCCCCCCCCCCCTCTCCTCAAAACCCAGATATAATTTTGCGTTCAATTCGTGCACTTTATTTAACTAATTGTTAATTTATTATGTTGTTTGTAATTTAGTTGACTCTGGCATAGACATTATGATGATTGGGAGTAGAAGAAAGTTCAGCAATATTTTGTTGGTTCTACTTCCAACATTGTATCTGGAGGTACAAAGAAAAACAATAAATTCCAGACCAAACCAACTAGTTTGATGGGGTCATTCAGGACCGAGTCTAAACACCGGTTCAGTCTGGTGCTGGGTTTGATACCTTGCAATATTGGGCATTGAATCAGTACCACTCAAATTCATGCCTTCCAATTCGGAAAAGTAAGTCCTTAAATTGGAACGCCAGCTCGCTGTACCACTCAAAAAATTGGTATAATTATTTTACCTGATGTACCGAAGAATAAGGGGACAACTAGGTGCCACCTTACTTCAAGGAGGATTATGATCAACAATTGCTGTTTAACTAACAATTAAGTAACTTCCTTTGAAGCAGGGAATAAATAAATAAATAAATAAAAACAAATGAAATCTTTTGTTTCTTCCTCAATTTTACAGTAAAGCATAGTTCGGGCGTTCACCAGTTCACTTTCCCTATTTTGGTCAATGGCAAGCACTTCATGGCATGAATGGAAGATTATAAAGGAATTAAAGTGGAGAGTCACCGTCAACATCCTCACAGGGTTTAACTTGACCCACTGGGTTGCTTTTTAACTAGGAAGCCGTTCTAATGAGATTTCTTCGCCCATGTGCAGGTGGGGTAGGTGACCTATAGAGAGGAAGGTCAGATTGTGACCTTCTATGGTGCATTGATTGAATTAGGTCCTTGCGTTCAAGTCTCGTACATTTCAGCATCATTTTGAAGGGTTCGCACAGAGAATCATGTTCCGGTGTTTTTTGTGGTCCCTTTTTGGAGGGCTGTCATTCCAGGACTTTGGGGTATGCGTTGGCTTCTGAAATTCCTGGATTAATTGAGTAATATACTAATTCTTGTAATGTAGATCACTCATCGTTATTCTAGTAGTAAGAGCGGAAATTCAGAATTATGTGAATCAAGCACGCGATTTAAGTTCCAATCATCATTACTACATAAACTTGATATTTTAAGCAAAAACCGGAGCTATCGCGTTGCATTGCATTTGGAGACGAAGTGTAAATTAAGAATGGTGAATCATACAAAGAAAAACATTGTATAACAACATGTCTCAAGTAACATGATAAACAAAAGGAAAATGAAATATGATTAGTTCATATATTTTTGTTGTTCCCATATTCTTCCCTTGATGTTTGGCATGAGTAAATACGTGAGGAAATATGTCGTTAATTCCTCGACAATGTCCCAAAAAACAAAAGAAACGAAAAGGAAAAGGAAAAAAAAAAACACAAGTCCACCTCAAATTTGGGCCCATAAAATCAGAGTTAAAAAGGCAGCTTTGATTTATTTTGGGTCGAACAACAAGCCGCCCGGATTAATACAAGCCGGATCTCAGGGTTTCTACAAACTCGACCGGGTTTAACGAGGCTGATTGCACAATGTTCCCATTGGCGGTGAGGCAGCCTAGCCTAAGTTGGACGGACTGAAAAGGGATTTTCCATCATTCAAAAAGAAATCTATTTCTTCCACCGACCGAAGCTTGCGCTGTGATGGGCTCTACAATTATGCCTAATTATGCATCTACAGCTTTGGACCTAATTGTGCAGATAATTCGCTGAACCAGAAATTCCAATAAGTGTCTTATTATTGTTGTACAAAGACTCTCACACTTCCAAGGGAGAAAGGGCCGCCAGCGGAGAGCGGCATTTTTCATTGGTCGATAATCAATCCCCAACAACTTGATTAATGAAGCCCATGAAATAATTTAAGTAAGAAGCAAGTTTTCCAGGTTCACTTCATCCAAAGTCAATGGAGATTTTCCCACAAAATGAGGGCATCATCCAATCCAGGCAATCGTTTCCACCCGAGTGCGCCCCCATCGTCCTATGGACCCACGATTGAAATTTTTCCATCCTCACGACATGTCTTGTAGGTGGGCGCGACCCCTTCGTTTGGTTTTAAATGGGAGCCGAACCACCACCGGACAAAGATTGAATAGGACGGACAATCGGCCCCCCGACTGAGAATTTGGTACATTTGCATGCAAAAAGAATCATCAACTTTGGCCCGCTCTGTCCTTTAGTACTCTTATTTTACTTTTTTTTTTTTTTTTTTGCTTTTTTCTCTCTCTCTCTCTCTCTCTTTTTTTTTTTTCCAATTCTTTTGCCTATTCAATCAATTTTTACTTTTCACTTGGCAATTTTTCTACTCTTTCTTTTTTCTTTTTTTTTTTTTGATTTTGTAGGCCATCAATCACTTCCCCAAATTTAATAGTCAAACAGAGCTAACTTTATTTATATGCAATTAGGTAAATTGTTAAAATTTAAGACTAAATAAAAGACCTTTTGATCCATAAATAATAATCATTATATCACGTAGCATGAAGATTTCCAAGATGTAAATAACTGTCGTCTTATGGAGCCTTTTGTTTATTTGTAAAAGATGGTAAAATGTGTGTCGTAGAACACAATGATAAGTGACAAAACATCAATCAATTGGGTTATGCCAGCAAGTCAAATTGCTTTCCCTTGAGCTGTCTTCGTATGCTCGTCAAAGAACTAAAAGCCGGACAGTGACATTATATGTGTACCAGCAAGTGAACATGGATCGTGTCGCCTAATGACCAATTAGAGACGCCAAGCAATTGACAGAGCTTAAAAGAATGACTTATCATGGCAAGCTTTGACATCTAATGCCATGGTGGGCTCACAGAAGTGACAGGCCGTTTTGCAATTGGAAAGCAACGTATGTAGCGGGATGAGACCTGGAACGTGTTTATAGTGCCTCGGGCTTTGTGCTAATCCATGCTTGTGTCCCCTGATAGATATAGATATCGTAATTACGCACTTCAATTCGACACCCGAATCCTAAAATGAATTGGGGTTGGTTATATAAATCATGTCGAGAACTTCATTTTGAAGGTTCAAGTTTTCAACTGATGATGTCTCCCAATATCCCCCCTTTTGCCCTCACTTGTCACTTATTTTGATTTATACTGCATCGCCTAAATAAATGATGTAAATATAGAATTTAACATGGTTTGAACTATTTTTTGCGCTTAATCTAACAGAATGTTAGAGGTAATCCAAATTCATTATAAATTAGAAATTAGTATTTAAGTAGAAAGTAAATAATTGAGTTGTATTTATTATGGTTTCAATATAGGAAGAGTTGTTATTAATGTCTAACATATAAGAAGTTGAATATTTCAATTTATCTTGTAACTAATGAGCGTACTGATTGAGATATAATATTAGAGTTATTTGTGTGATTTGATATTTATATTATTTGTGTGGTTTTCAGTTACTTGTTGTGCTATATTTGAGATTAATAAAATTAAGAATTTTTATGTGATTAGTTAATAATGGTATCAAAGCTAATTAAACCCTAACGATGATGTTATAGTTAGTTAGACAATTCGAAAATTATATAAGAGGCAAGTTTGGTGTGAGAACCAGAGGCCACTAAGCACCACCATTGGAGAATTATCAAGGTTAATAATTGATCTAGTGATTATATCAGAGCAGGTATATTCTCTAGGTAGAGAGAAAGCATATATGACTCGTCAGAGTCACCACGTCATCGTCAACCACCATACCCTTGCCTCCCAATGCCCTTCTTCATCCCCAACAGCTGGATCTAAAATCGTTAGATGCCTATTTGCTTGAATCGATAGCACCATGACCCATAGTCAGCGAAAACATTATAAATCTGTGAAAAACCAAAACTTTAGCCGTCACCTTTCATCGTCGGACATGCCCTCTCTAGTTATTGTTACAATACAGAACCACCTCCTTCTACATCATACATTGCCAAATCTCACGTTGCAGCCAATGAGCTTGAATCTTTCCAAAAAAAGGTCGAAAAAGCCAATTCCTCTCTCGCCATTCTTACTACAACCATACTCATTCGCCGATGTTCGATTCTTCGGCCTCTTTAGGAGGCACTGCACATCCTGTCATCTCCTTTCAATGCTAACAAAACTTCTCTCTGATCGATAGTTGTTGGTCTAGATCTTATTTCTCAACTAGAAGGCCTTTTTCGACAAGCTATGAGTTGTGTAGAGAGGCAGAGAAAATAACCAAATTGATTTTCATGTAAGGAGCTGTTAAGTTACCAAAAGCTACGAAAGCTTGGATATAAAGCTTGTATATGAGGATTGTTGAGTTGGAAGCTAGAGAAAGCTTGGGCGTACATTTAGATATAAGGACTTGAAAAGTTAAAAGTTAGAAGGAAGTTCAAAGTTAGAGACATGCTGAATTGAGAGTTAAAGGTAGTTCAATTTGTTTTATAATTTGGATAAAAAAACTAGAATGAGTATTCACATAATAGTACTCTATAAATATTACATATTAAAAAGTGACGTCTTGAATGAAACCCAAAACCTTATTAATAAAGGTCATATGTCATAAGTTTCTTCAAAAATCCAAAACCAAGCATAAATTGGCTAAGAATGTTAAGAAAAAATTGTCAGGGAAGCTCTTAATAATTTTATTAATGATAATGTGATATTTGTTATATTTACAAATTGTGAACTAATGAAAAAAAAAAAGAGTTAAAGTTTTGAATGAAGTTGCAAAATGATTGATATGATGTGATTTTTTGAATAATGAAGTCAAAATACAATTTTGAAAAGAGCGAACCATTAAAGTTTGAAATAAATACTATGAATGATTATATAATCAAATTAGGAGTAAGAGAAATGCTAGAATTAATTGAGATTCATTATAGACTAAAAGTCAATGTTCAAGTAAAAAAGTTAGATAGTTCAATTGTGTTTGTCATAGTTTTAGTATTAAATTATGAATAAATGTTATTAGTGTTTAGTATATAAGGAGTTGATTATCTTAATTTATTGTGTAGCAATTAAGCATACTAGTTGAAAGATACTATTAAAGTTATCAATGTAACTTGGTGTATATATTATTTGTACAATTAATTATTAATTATATGGTGTTTTAAGATTAATAAAATTAAAAGTTTTTATGTAATTAGTTAATAACAATATTATAACCATTAAGCTTTTACAATAATATAAAATTAATTGAGTTTCAATAGTGGTCTTAAAGTTATTAAGCTCTAATAGAAAGCTTAACTCTTTTACAGACACTTTTGTTGAAATGGCTACCACAAGAATAAGGATTTAATTACATGGATGAGATTTGAAAAATTAAACAATATACTCTTATTTTTGCTTTATAATTGAAATCCTATTTTGGGCTGTTTGGGTTTTAATTGTCGACAAGGGTAATAGTGATACGAGATTCTTTTAACTTCTATTATGATGCCAATTTAGTGTTGGAATAATGTTTGTTGCCAAAAAACAATACAAATATTCAAATAAATATAATTTACAAAAAGACAATAAAAATGCATTTTTCATACAAAAATTACTATTTAAACATAAAAATGCATTAACTAAAGTTTGTCCTCAATCCAAAATCTTTGATAAAATCAATGTACAATCAAAGAAAAATTTTGAAAATCACATGTTATTTTATTATTAAAATACCATAAGATATGCCAACCATAAGGTTTTTGTTTTCTTTATTTCTTTACTTTAGAAACTTGTCTCTTATAATTTGTACCTTTCTTGGTATATTTCACTTTTATAAGAGAGGTTATTAACAATTCTGTTGTTCCCACAGCTTTATATGAGTTGTAATTGTTGTCAACTAGGTTTAAGAGTGCAAGAAAGTAAAGCCACATGGAAGGCCAAGAAGGTAAAAGCCACATGGAGGGGCAAGAACGTAAAAGTCACATGGAAGGGCAAGACAATAAATTTGCCACAAGTAAGCCCTATTAGGATTTCATGGAAGAGAGTATATAAAGACCTTGGAAGACAAAATTAGGGCAAGGTCAACACAATTGAATATACGGTAAAACACAAAACGTTATCGACAATTGAACATTCGGCAAACCTAGAGTGATCGACCAGCGCCAAACCCTACACGGTATAAATACAAAGAGTGAGGTTGGCAAAAATAGAGAAAAGAGGAGATGACTAAAGGGGTTGGACAACTGGATGGCAGAATAGAAGAGGGAAACGACAATATCCTATTCGACCAACCAAGTGAGCTGATGGTAGAACAGGGGAAAAAGAGAAAGAGAACTAGAGACGGTCGAAGGTGTGCTGGATGGAAAGGAGTAACCACCACATGAAGAGCCACCACCGTAAACGGTGAGACAGATCCGACAGGATAGTGAGAGAGATCCAGTTGGACGGTGAGATAAATTTGCCATAAGTAAGCCCTATTAGGATTTCATGGAAGAGAGTATATAAAGACCTTGGCAGACAAAACTAGGGCAAGATCAACACAACTGAATATACGGTAAAACACAAAAGGTTATCGAAAATTGAACATTCGGCAAACCTAGAGTGACCGACCAGCACTAAACCCTACACGGTATAAATACAAAGAGTGAGGTTGGCAAAAATAGAGAAAAGAGGAGACGGTTGAAAGGGTTGGACAACTGGATGGCAGAATAGAAGAGGGAAATGACAATATCCTATTCGACCAATCAAGTGAGCTGATGGTAGAACAAGGGAAAAAGAGAAAGAGAACTAGAGACGACCGAAGGTGTGCTGGATGGAAAGGAGTAACCACCACACGAAGAGCCACCACCGTAAATGGTGAGATAGATCTGGCAGGATGGTGAGAGAGATCCGGCTGGATGGTGAGAGAGATTTGGCTAAATGGTGAAATAGATCTGGCTGGACGATGAGAGAGATCCAGCTAGACGAAGAGAGAGAGACCGTTAGTAAAATACGAGAGAAAGAGAGAAATATTGAGACAGTTGTTGGAAGAGAGGGAAAAGAGGTATACGGCCAGAATAGAGGAGTCGATGGGAAGGAGAGAAAAAGAAAACACGACCAAATTAGAGTCGATGGGAAGGCAAGAAAAAGAAAACATGGCCAAATCAGAATTGATAGGAAAGAGAGAAAAAGAAAACACAACCAAAATCAGAGACAACTGGATGGTAGAAAGAGAGAAAACGGAAGACGACCAAAACAAGGGGTCGGTAAAGGAAAGGAGACGCGGCTAAACAACCTACACGAAAAGGGTGTGAACGACAGAACCTTATTCGGCCAACCAAGTGAGCATAGCAAAACACACCATCGGCGGAAGGAGAGAGAAACCCGATGGCCAAATAGTGAAGGAGAGAAAAACCCAATACAGCCAAAATAGAGGTATAGACGGTGAAGGAGAGAAAAGGGAAAATAGAGTGATTGGCTGAAAGAGAGAAAATGACATACGACTGAAAAAGAGCAGACAGTAGAACATGCATTGGCATGAGACCAGAGCGTGCATTGGCAACCAAAATGTGTGACGGGTGAGACCATGAGACAATGAAAGCAGGAGTTGTGTGAAACAACGTAAAGAAGAAATTCAATGAAGCATCAGAAAGAACTCAACATATTTCCAAATTTCTTCAAGAGAGGTTAGAGAGCGTTATGGTGAACTTCTAAGTGGCAGTGGAGTAGCCTTTTAATTCAACAAAGGTAAGACAAGTTAGAAGAAGGGTAGATACAATAAGTGACACTCTTTGTATTGTACTTGCTTAGTAATTACAATAATGAAAGGAGCGGAGGATTAAGACATCCATTGTAATTTGAATTCTCAACTATAGTGGATAGTCTCAGTAAGAGAGAGTCCCTACCACCGTGGATGTACGTCATGTTGACGGAACCACGTAACTCTCGTATGTCCTTAATTTGTTTTACATTCTGTGTTTTGAATTGAGTTGTAAATGCAATTAAAGTATCAGCTAACCCATAACCTAACGAAGACCTAAACAAGAACATCTGAATTGTCTATTAGGCAAGGTGTCTGAAAGGTGACTTTGGGGATTATTGTGATTAGTAGGTAGCAATAGATCTACCTTAGTCAAGTTTGAGAAAGAGTTGACTTTTAAGAAGAGGTTGAAAGTTATTCACTTACTTGCAAATTACGAATTGTGGTGATACTGATTCACCCCCCTCTCAGTATCACAAACTAGTAGATCCTGCGGAGAAGTCGGGAACTTCAATTGGTATCAGAGCACAGGTTCACCAGTTTGAAACTTAACAGCTTGGTGTACTAGTTTGAATGGTTTCAGAAGTTTTAACTTGTTCAGCATACTAAGAAATGGATGTCGGTACTAGCATCAGCACTACTTATAGTAAGAAGGTTCTAATCTTTAACGAAACCAAGTGCCATATGTGGAGAGCGAGAATGCAGGTGGTATTTGCAACCATGGGCATGAACATGGTGAAAGCCGTATAGGAAGGTTTTATGGCCCAAGAATAAGGTAAAGATCTAAGCCCAAAGGAATTAAGGTAGTTTAAGATAAATGGGAAGGCCTCAAGAATCATCATTTCAACATTGACAAATGTTGAGTATGCTAAAGTTTTGGACTGCAAATCTGCTAAGGAGATATGGGACAAACTGCAAAAGTCTATGAAAGTGATAACATAATGAAGGAGGCCAAGCTTCAAGTGTTCAAGGAGAGATATGAATCTCTTAGAATGCAGAAAAATAAGATAGTCCAAGAGTTCTTCAACAAGATTATTGATGCTATAAACGACCTTAAAAGTCATAGGAAGAACAAAAAAGACTCATCTATTGTGAAGAAAATTCTGAGAATTCTGCCTGAGAGGTTTGCCTCAAAGGTGGCAACTATAAAGGAGAGTAGAGATCTTAATTCTATGTCTCTGCATGATCTCCAGTGCAATCTCATTGCATATGAGATAAGGATAAAGTCAGCTAAAAACTCTGCAACAACAAAGGTATCAAAAAAGGCAACTTTCAAAGCTATGAAGTACTTAAAGATAAAAAAAAAAAAAAAGAAGAATCATCTAGTGAGGATGATAATGATAATGATGACGAATAAAGTAAAGGTGAAGTATTGGCTTACTTCACAAGGAAATTCAAAAAGGGTCTAATGAGGGAAAAAGATAGTTGTCCTTGAGATGTTATCGTTGTGGGTAGACTGGACACTTTGCTTCTTAATATAAAGTGAAACGTGATGGTAAAGATGAGGATGGTGATGATGAGCAGAATTCAAGATGGAGAAGATCATCATTCAAATCAAAGAAGTCCAGTAAGAAGATTGCCAACCCACAAAGGAAGAAGAAAGGCTCATTCAAGAGTTATGTAAGTCAAACAAAATAAGTTGATAAGGAGGATGATGAAGACTCATCAAATGAACATGTCTTTATGGCATCAGTACAAGGTGGTAGCTCAACCTCTGAAGAGGAAGAGGAGGTTGATGAAGAAGAGTCATATCTTGAAGTTGAGCTGAAAGCAACTTCAAAAGAGATATAATTAGAAGGGTAGAACCATAAGAAAGTTTGAGACCCATATAAAACAAGTTGAAGCAAAGTCTGAGGGAGTTGAAAGTTAAAAGAATGAAATAAAGGATGAGCATATTGACTTGAAGAGAAGATTTGAGGAACAGATCAAAATAAGTGAAGACCTTATAGTAGAGTTTGGCTCAAGGGCTTCAAAAATTGAAGAAATGGAGAAAGCGTTGCTGAGGCTTCAACAACAACTCAAAAGTGGCAAAGAGAACTTGCAGTAGCTTGAAATAATAAGAGAAACAAGTTCTGCAAAAGGGGAGAAGAATGTAGAGAAAGTGCAGCAATCTGAGGCTGTATTGGCTAAAGAAAATAAGCATGTGCCACAGAAGTTGAAAGAGAAGATTGTGATTCAGAAAAAGATAGTTAAGAATAAAAAAGATCTGAAGAAGCAACCTAGGGTGGCAAACAAGAAGGAAGAAAAAAAGTCAGCTAGCAGAGGGCTATGGCTAAACAGAAGAAGGAGAAGAAAGTGACTAAAATGAAAGTCACACAAGCAAAAAAGCCAACTACTTTGCCTACATAACAAGTGATAAACAGAAGAAGACAAGCTATGATCAGACTCAAAAAGAGGCAATTTCAAGGTCATTGCCTTTATTTTGAGTTTGGGGTCATAAGGCGAGTAATTGCTGGTGGAGAAGGTCGATATATGTCTCCAACTTGAGAAGATATGATGCTACATATAGGGGGAGACAATACAAAACTTAGAGGAGAAAACTTATCTTGAGTTCTTGCATATACTGTAAAGGCAAGGACACACTGTTGAGGATTGTTGGTGGAAGCCCAAACTAGTAGTTTCAAAGAACAAGTTTGCTATATTGGCAGACTTGGAACAGTGTGAAAGGTGCGTGCAGGATGGCCATAATGTCAAGAGATGCATGACACTTCTCCCTGAGTAAGAGAAGGCACTTAATGGCATAGTGAAAACAACTGATGCAGTCAAAGCTAAGAAAAAGAAAAAAGCTATCTTCCAGCCAATTTAGAAGAAGGAAATATAGAGCAAAAAGGGAGGTGGCTAATATAGCTAAAATTGCACTAAAGGATGACTACAAGAATAAGCAATGGATCCTTAATAGTGGATGCATTTCACATATAACAGGAGATAAGAGTAAATTATCAAAACTGAACAAGTTAAGAGAAGGCAGAGTCAAGTTTGACAATGATGATTCATATAACATCAGTGGTCAGGGGTTAGTAAACATTGGAAAAGGAAAGCTGAAAGATGTTTTGGACATTGAAGGACTTAGATATAATCTAGCATCTGTCAGCCAACTATGTAATAAAGACCATAAGGTAATATTCACAAAAATAGGTTGCCAGGTGAAGAGTAAAGAAGACAATACTATTATAGCCAGGAAGAGAATAGCTAGAAATTTATATGTGATTGATGATGACAAGACAAGTAGCTGTTTACTCACCAAAGAAGAAGAAAATCAACTTTGGCATAGGAGGTTGGGATACTTATCACAGAAGAATATGAGGAAGCTGACCACTACTCATACAATAATATACCTAATATATTAAAAGTCATGAAATAAAAGGTAAAGGGAAAAGGAAAGGCAAGGCCTTTACTTTAGATGTTGCTTCTTTTGAGCAATCATATAGATATACATTGTTTAATTATTAAGATAAAGAAGTAGAGAAATATATCAAGTAAGCTGAATTTAATTATGAATTATTATTTAATCTTATTTTCCTTCAATTACTTAGTATATTGCTTATTATTATCTTTATTATAGAGTGCATAGGTAATTGATGAGTAGACGGCGAAGAAAGAGACATAGGAGTATAAAATCATAGTCAAGTTTTGTAACTTATTTTCAAACCATATTACAAATAAAGAGGTTCTTATATTTAATGGTTATTTATTGGTCCTCATATTATGGCAAAGTATTATTATGGTTATGTTATTAATGGCCTTAGATTCCATGTTAAAGAATAAGATGCAAGGTGTAAAACATAAAATAATGGCATTGCACTAACAACATTAACAAATAGTTTTGCTAGTTTTAAGGACTAAGATCTAGTCATAAGAGAAGTGACTTATTATGGAGCAATTATAAAAATTATTAAATTACACTATTGGAGTTAATTTAATGTTATCTTATTTAGATGTGATTGGTTTAAGTTTGAGAATGATGATTGTAAACTTGTATACATTAACTCTAACAAATTGTACTATATGAATGATCCTTTTGCATTAACATCTCAAATTTCCCAAGTTTTCTATGTGGAGGATCCAATTAAGAAAGACTTTTATTATATAATGTATAAAATTACTAGAGAGTTGTTTACGTTAAATGAAGAATATAATGTAAATGTATAAGATATATTCTAGAGGTACTAATTATAACTACTCTAAATATAAAAGTCATTAGTGGTGTTAAGTAAACTAGTTTGATAAAAAAAAAAAAAAGACATGTCCAATATCATAATTGACATAGAAATAAATGATCTACATTTTGAAAAAGAGTTTAAGCAATTAAATGATAATTTAGATTATAATGAAAGTCTTGGGGACTGAATTGATGCTAAAAATTAAAGAAAATATGTTATAAGTATATTTTATAATCTTTTATGGCTTTATTGAATAAATTACTAATTTATGAAATTCTTTCATATATTAGATGTTGTTAGATTCCCAATTTTAATCAATTTATTTAAATTATAGTTATAACAGTTTAAATATCACAAGTAACCTGCTGCTAATCAAGTTAAGGTCTCTTTATATTCCCCTTTTTTTCTCATTATTTAGTTATTTGTTGGTTTTTTGAACTTTCCAATAATTATAATGATGAACTGATACTAAATTACTTTATTTGAATTATAAAAACAATTATTTATAATATGTAACCTATTTTAGTTATGTATAAGTGTTGGATTCACTCACTGTATATTATTTCTATACTTTTAATGACCATTAGTTATAAAGAAAAAGTGCATTATGAAAAAAAAAAAAGGCCTTGTCAAATGCAAGAGAGGTGGCAACTTTCTTCTTAAGTATTTTAAGTTAATAATGATTAATAAAAGAAAAAACATAATGCATAAAAAGAGATGCAAACTAGGGAATTAGTAGTGAGGTTAAGTATTCTAATCTAAGTAGTTGGTCACAAATGAGAGGGATAATTTCATAAAATGGTTGACAACTAACAATAAAGACTACTAGTAGTTTAAGTAGGCAATAACATGGAAGAGGCATAAGTTTTAATAATCATTAAGTGATGAACTCAAATCATGGATAAAGTAAGCAGTCTTAGTTGATAGGAACAATTTATGATCAGAAGTGAACATAACCTTCCATAGAGAAAGGACTAAGAATGAAATATAAGACATAAGACAAGGAGACTCTCAAGATAATCAAAAGATATGTCTCATAATCATATATAATTCATTTAATTCTTTATTTATAGATTGAATAGTTATATATTTTTATTAATATTGTTTCCATACATAAAAGAAGAAGAGGACTAATAACATTAAATGTAGTACACATAAGAAGTAAAAAAGAGAAAAGGCTTATTTTCCTAAATCCTAAAAATCAACCTATAACCTAGATAAGCAAACTTCAAATAAGCTTAGTAATTTTCTAAACACGTTGCCTAAGAATGTCAAATTACTGCCATTGTGTATAAAGACATTGGATGTTGAAAAAAAGAATGCTTTTATGGAAGCTTGTGCAAGTAATACACATTGGAAAATTTCTCTCTTATCTTTACAAAAAATTTCTTTCTTATAATCAATATTTTAGGTATTTTAAATAATTATAAGATAAATATTTGGTTCTTGAAAAAGGCATGAAATGGGTAATGACTATAATTAGAGCAAGTTAGAAGACTTATAAGTGTAGGATGAAGAGAGACCAATATTCAAAATTCAAGATTGATAGAGAAAGATTGAGAAACTATCCATCATATGTATCTTTGGATCAATTTAAATACTTGTTAAAATATTAAAATTCTAAAGAAGCAAAGGTTTAATCTTATATCTTTATTTAACATTTATGAAACCATTTCTTTTAGTTATAATTTTACTTTGACATGTTGTTACTATTATAGAATGCATATAGATATTGGTAAAAACCAACATAAACATTTAATGAAACCAAATAAGAATACACACTATAGGTAAAAGGAGTTTCACTAGGATTCGAAAATAAATGGTAAGCAAATCACAAAAACAACTACTAATTCACAATTATTACATATGCTACATTTATATGATTGATTATCAAACCATGATTAGATGTCCTTGACCAATGAATATTGATAAGAATCAATATGATTTGCTCTGTTTCATTTCACGTTACTTTAATTTGCTTTGCTTCATTGAATTGATGGCATTTACATAAAAAAAAATCATGATCCTAGTAAAAACCTCATTCTTAGCTTAAAATTTTTAAGGTTTTGCATAAAAGAAAACATGACAAAGAGTACAAGTTCTTAAATGTGATAACATCTCAATAAATTATAAGTGATTGTTATTATTGTTATTATTATTATTATTTTATTTGCTTTGTTCAACACTCATAACTTGACTTGTTTTGGATTGAGACTCAAATTAAGGAGCTTTAATTTCAAAGCCAAAAATTTGTTAATACATTTATTGCAATTGTGATGGAGGAGCATTATAGGAGGGTTAGGCTTTATATGAAAGTTATCCATTACACTTCTTTGCAAGAGAAATTAGTTGTTAAAGATATTATGAAAGCTCCAAAAGACTTTATGCAATTAATTAGAGATCATGTAAAAGTTAAGATGCAAAATAAGTTTGAAACTTAGATAGTAGAGTTATAAAAAAAGACGGAAGTATAAACTCTTGCAATAACCTACCATTCTTATATGATGTTTCAAAAATTGTAGCAACAAAATCCTATGCTAAACATAACTTTTGACATGCCTCCTATATGTATTCCATAAACTTATTCACCTATTGATGCTTTAAGTACACTAAACCAAGAATTACAATATAAAAATAGTCCATTTTCAACTGGCACATACAATCGACGCCTCCAAGTATTATTCTTATTTTCTAATTTTTGTTTTCTAATTTATTTTAAATGTTTCTAAGTTCACAATGGTTTTCTAATTCATAATCAAACTTTGTTTTAGAAATTGCAATGTACTTTCAATTTATGTGAAATTCTAAATATTAATTAAGCAATATTTGTAACTTGTATTATTTTGTTTATTTATATTTGTTATAATATTTAATATTTTAATTAATGCTGAAGTTAGTGGATTATGTTTTAATACTTAGTTATGCCCACTTCATGATAGGTCCACAATTCATTAGATAATGTTGCCCATTTTACCAAATCCATTGTTTATTTTACAAACAATCCAATGTTAATTAAGATATTTCTACTTAATTCACTGGAAATCTTTGCTTATTGTACTAGAAATATCCTATGTATTTAACCATAAAAAAGCAACCTATTCCATTAAAAATAGTTTTCAAATTTACAAGAAATCACTACTTATTCTACATATAATTGTTGCCCTTTTTTAACAAATCATTACTTAATGGAGAAAAATTATTGCCTAAACAAATTAAAAAGAATTTTCAAAAATAATAGAATTGTAATATATATATATATATTCCATAACTGCCATATATGACATATTAAAAACATTACAATAATAATTTAAATTACTACTCAAAACACATTATGTGACAATTTTTATTTAACATCAAAAGCGCTTGTCATTAGCAAACACACAAGGACAACAATATACCAAAAAACCTACACATCATTACGCATTAGCCCTATATAAAAAGACTAGCCATTTGTGTAGCCACCAAAAAACTACTAAACCATTAACATCCCACAGGTCTTAAACAAAAATTAAGGCTAATTACTTAGCAAAAGTATAATTAAAACTCTTTACATCCAATTATTTGTAACCAAGCACCAAAACAATCATAATTGTACGACAAAGTCCATATAATGGACCATTCCTTATTTAGCCATTGTGCCTACAATGAATTTACACTCACAAGGCTAAAAGATGAATAAAACTTGATTTATAGTTTTATGAGTAATGTTTCAAAAAACTAACGCAAGGTTCTAGGATCTTTTTACTTGATTTTTTATCCATGCTATCAAGGTGCAAAAATCACTTTTGATGATTAAGAAAGAACCTTTTAATGTCATATGTTGTCTCCATAAGACAACTATCTCTTTAATCAAAAGGAGTTCCATCTCATTAACACTTAAATCCTCTATTATCTTGGAAAAAAGACAAACCACCTTCCCATCATCACCTTGTAAGACATGCCTTATGATCTTCTTACCTTATGATAGCCCCTTGATGGATCAACCCATATGAGATCTCTAAGACATACAAGGGTTTTCTTTATTAGGTAGTTACTCAAATTATGGGAGAAATCCTTGATTATAAAGTTACAATTAAGCTACTTTGACTTAAACCACCATCACAGCCAAATGCAAATTAAGTTACGAATCTTGTCAATTGCAAAGGATTTACCCATAAATATACATTTAATTCTTGCCAACAATATGGACTAGATGATTGCATGAAAATTTGTTGGCCAAATTTCCTTTAATTTGCTTTTTTGATCCATCCCAATCTATGAATCCTAAGCCTAATGTAATAAACTTGAAACCACCTATGATATACCCCACCATTTTAAATACTTACACCACACTATAATGAAGAAGCAAATGAGAGACTAACTCTTATTCTAAGGCATAAATTGCACACTTAATGTTCCAATTAAAATTATTACCCACCAAACTTATTTTCTTTTTAATTATTATTCATTCCCTCACTACTTGCCACTTGAAAATCTCCAATTTTAAAGGAGCCAATTAGTGTCAAATATGTGTATATGCTTTATTATACGACTTAAAAAGGCTATCCTATAATCACATAATGAACTGATTGTGAAAACATCATTCCTTTCCTTTCGCCATATAAACTCCCTTCCTCCTTTAAGAGATTATAGGCCTTCAATAAGTTCGTAAACTAGTCATATACTCCTTTCTCCCAATCAAACAATCCTTAACACCATGATATTTTCCACTCTTACCTTATTTACGCATTCCTTAAATTTATAAATTGGGTTATTTTTACATTATGTGAGGATGAACAATTGGGGAAACCTTCAAACTAATTAATTATTGTCAATTTATACCTAATGGTAGAAATTCACCTTCTTTTCATTCCCTACCAAGAAGTTGAAATTAGATTTCATAGCTTCTAAATTCCTATTTTGCCTCTACTTGGTGAAACATACACCTCTCTAAAGTAGTAACATTTATAAGTTTCTTGACAACAACTTTTATAGTCATATACCATTATTACCATATCTCACATTAAATACCTTCACCCACAGTGTGTTTTCTTTGTTTTCCACCCTTTACAACCACTTTATCACTAAGCCTCAATTATTATCCCATAATTTTTTTGATCTCCAACTTCTTGTGACATTTCTTTTTGCATAAAAGACCCTATACAACATGATACATTTGTCTCTAACTGTCCTCCTCCCTCCTAGAAGAAAGAGTATTAAATTTTTTTATCCAATATTGTACTTGTTTAGACATATTGAAAAGAGACATAAAATACACTAAAATTAATTTCAAATGGGACTTTAAGAGAGCCAATCTTCTAGCCTTTGATAGGAATCTCACTTTCTATCTAACTAGTTTACTCTCCATTTTACAAATAACTAGATCTTGCAAAATTTTTGCTTTTGAGTTAACTCCTAGTAAAAGATTAAGATATCTCAAAGGTAGTAACTTAACATAATATCCCCAAAAATTAAAATAACTCTGGGTCTTCGACTCACATCCTTTAATCCCATACAAAACTATCTTATCTAAATTTATTTTCATCCCTACACAATACTAGAAGTATCAAAGAATCCTTTTATAATTCTTAACAGACTTATTGTCAACTTTACTAAAAATGATAATGTTACTAGCAAACTGTAAATGTGTTAGCCTTGTAACATATTGATACTTGTTGTAATAGATTGAAAAACTTGCTATTTAAGATATAATGTAGCACCTATAAATATATGAAACTAAAAATTGGTAGTTTTCATTGCTTAAACAACAATTTTATTCCACTGTTATAACTATAATTTCTTGTTATGTACTCCCTATTCAGTTATCTAGTTATCTATTGAGTCGAATTGAATTAATTAATTCATTATATGCATGAACCAAACTCATAATCTAACAGTCTCAATACCTAAAAGAAAAACTAAACTTGATGCAAAAAATTAATTGTTAATGAATGTCACAATTATCATAATTGTCATAGTCATATCTACGATGATGGCAATTAATGAGATTGTTATTCTCACAACCTTATATGGGTTGTAATTGTTGTCAACTAAATTTAAGTGTGCAAGTAATTTGACATGGAGGGACAAGAGAGTAATTTGAAGCTACATGAAGGGATAAGGAAGTAAAACGACAACCTTGGAAGAGAGAAAACAAGTGAACACGACCAAAAAGGTGTGAATGGCAGAACCCTATTTGGCCAACTAAGTGAGCACAACAAAACACACCATCGGCAGAAGGAGAGAAAAACCCAACACAGCCAAATAAGAGTGGATGGCAAGGAGAAAACCTGGCTAGACAATAAGAGAGAAAACCCATGAGAGATGTACAACCACTGCGAGAGAAATGGATGACAAGACAAGGAGAAAATATGTGACGATAAGAGAGAGAAACCCGTGAGAAACATACAACCACCGGCAAGAGAAAGGACAATTCGATGGCAAAACAGAGTGGACGAAAAAATAGGGTGGACGATAAAACAAGGGTGAACAATAGACGAGGAGAATAAATCTAGTATCCGTGAGGCTTGAGAACAGTGAAGCGGGTGTAGATTTGAAACGTGAGACCAGAATGTCCATCAGCGTGAGACCAGAACGTGCGACGGCATGAGACCAGAACGTGTGACTGATTATAAGCATGGGGCAGGCCGTGAGACATGAAACGGTAGACCAGAAGGGTGAGTGCAAGTAGTGAAGTCGTGAGACGATGAAAGCAAGAGTTGTGTGAAACAATCTAGAGAAGAAATTTGGTGAAGCATTGGAAAGAACTCAACGTATTTCCATATTTCTTCAAAAGAGGGTTAGAGAGTGTTGTGGTGGACTTCTAAGTGGCAGCGAAGTAGCCTATTCAATTCAATAGAGGCAAGACAAGCTAGAAGAAGGGTAGACACAGTAAATGACATTCTTTATATTGTACTTGCTTTGTATTTGCAATAGGGAAAGAAACAAACGATTAAGACATCCATTGTAACTACATTGTGAACATCAGGAGTACCATACTAGTATTCTCAAGTATAGTGGATTGTCACAATAGAGAAAGAGTTCCTACCGCCATGGATGTACGTCACATTGATGGAACCACGTAAATCTCTTGTGTCCTTACTTTGAACGCAGCTAAAGTATCATCGAACCCATAAACTAAAGAAGACCTAATCAAGAACATCCGATCTGTCTAATAGGTAAGGTGTCTAAAAGGTGACTTTGGAGACTATTATGATGAGAAGGTAACAATAGATCTACCTAGTTGAATCTGAGAAAGAGTTCACTTTTGAGAAGAGTTTGAAATTGTTCACATACTTACGTATTAATGAGAGCTAAAGTATTAAATAAGTAGAATACATTGGCTTAAATTATCAAAGTGTGTTTTTAAGGATTGTGATACTGATTCACCCCCCTTTCAGTATTACAAATTAGTAGATCCTAGGGTGAAATTGGGAACTTCAAAGATTAATCTCTAGTGATGATAAGTTTAGATTAATAATGCACACATGTATATTAGCAATTAACAAATCACCCTTAAATATTGTGAACTAGATTTGTAATTTTGGATTGAAATTCATAACTTCTTGTATAGCCAAGGGGATTTTGCTCTTGTATTATCCAATGAAGTATGATTCACATCAAATAAATAAATAAGCCTTACAATAACATTTTAACTACTATCGTCATATTTTCCTTTTCTTTGTTTTTGCTTATAGGTTGGTCACAAGCATTAATAAGTAAATGTAAAGCAATTTTAGGATTAAAAAGCAAGGAGAAAGGACCGCTATAGGGAACTTCTGATGGGTGGTGTAAAGCATACATATTTTTTAACAAAATGGATAAGTATTAAAAAAAAAGCCTAACATAAGTTTGAACTTGAATTTTATTTTATTTTTGAATAATAAGCTCAGGATATTACTAAATACTTAGATGTACAATAATATACATTAGCCTTATGGAAAACATTAATAGTCTTATGCATTCTAAGAAAAAATGCTTAGCCTTAGATAGACTTAAGCCTTAAGTAAAAATATAAGTCTCTTATCATACATGAAAGACCCAAAAAATCCCACCCTGTACTCACTTATCGAACTCACACGACAAAATCCATGTATCTAACCCTATCTTACTTTGCCATCATGTTTGCGAAGAAATTACACTCATGTGGTTGAATGATAAAGGAAACTTGGTCTTGGTTCTATCATTAATATCCTTGAATACTAATGCAAGTTTCTAAGGTCTTCTCATGTTGTCATTTAGTTATGCAATTAAAATATTAAAATTACTCTTAATGGTTAATGGAAATCTACCTAATTTTGGTCACTAACTTCATAGTACCATTGCCTTCTTAATCAATAAAAGCTTTACCTTATTATTGCTTAATACAACCATTGTTTTAGTAAGAGACATAATAATTTCTTGTCCCTTCTTTACAGTACTTTGCCTATTCTTACCATCTTTAATGAGCCGATCATAATTGCATCAATATTAAATTTAATTGTACCTTTTGGCAATGCCTCCTTTGCCAAACAACTAAGATATGGCCTATTCCTCTTGATAGGTCAAATATTGAAAAGATTAAATAGAAAATCATTAATAATAAAATTATTTTAAGGCCACTTAGCCTTTAACTACTACCACATTTTAATGTGAGTTAAGTGACAATTTTTATTAGCAAAGTTTTCCCATTAAAGTTTCTCTCATTCTTAGCCAACTACATATACTAGATAATCGTATAGAATCCTATGAACTAAATCTCTCTTGACATACATCTTTGTCATAGTATATGCCATAAGTCCCATGTTTACTTCATTGTCCTCAAAACCACCCACAAAAGGCCCTGCCACTTCAAATACCTACACCATATTGCTCAAATAGGGTCACAATAAAGAAACAAATGAGAGATAGATTCCAAAACTTTATTATAAATCATATAGCTTTTGTCTTAATCATTATTCTTGTAACTATAAATGCTTTTTAATTGGTAATTGCTCCATAATTAATTCAATCAAAGATCTCTACCTTTGGAAGGGCCAACCTCTATTACACTTAAGATAGCATTACATCATACCCCCATAAAAACTATCTTATAAATCACAAAATGACCTCGTGATGAATGTACCATCCCTCTTTACCTATAAATTTGCTTATCTCCCTTACTTTGAGAAAGCCTTTGTGTTCAACAAGCTTAAAAATTTAATGTGTATATTACTTTCCTAATTGAAAAGCCTATGATGACATAAGAATTTTTATATCCACCTACTCATTAGCCATTGACCAAAAAAATGAACTGAGCTAGTTTTCTAAATTAGTAAGGCAAAGAGACATGGAAACCTTTATGCCATAGAAGTGTCATCTATTTATACTTGACCCAAAAAATTCACCTTCCTACTAGCCCATATCAAAAACCAAAATTAGATTTCATTACTCTTGTATACTCTACCCCTTTTTACCACACCGAGCATATCCTTTTCCATATTAGAGACATTTATAAACAGCTCATTGACTGCTCCTATGGCCATGTTTACCACTTACTATATCTTGTTTTAAGGATCTTTACCCAAAATGCACCCTCCTTGTTTCCTACCATCCATAAACATTTTAATAGTAGCCCTAAATTATTATCTCTTAATCTTCCAATCCCTAACTTGTCGTGACATTGCCTTCTACATATAAGACCCTAACCAATATGGTGCATGTATTGATGATCATTTTCTTCTCCCTAGAAAAAAAAAAACCATTGTATATTTTCTAACCATTATTTCACCTAGTTTGACATGTTGAACATGGACACATGATACACTAAAAGAGATTACAAATAATATTTTAAGAGGACTAACCTCCCAACTTTAAATAGACATTTGGTCTTCCACTTCACCAATCTAACATTTATTTTTTGGATGATAAGATCTTATAAAGCTTTCATCTTGGATTCATCCCTAGTGGAAACCTAACATATTTCATAGGGAGAGACCTAACCTTACAATTTTAGAAGTCAGCCCACCTCTATATCCTAAGGTCATACTTTTTGATCTTATACATAACTATCTTTACTAAGTTTACTTTCAATCCCACACAACACTTGATGGGAAACAAGATGCTGATTAAGTGCAATAGTGCAAGTATTCCCAAGATCTTTTTGTAAGGAATAGGTAATTCAATGACTAATGTCAAGATAAAGAGGATGAAAAAGCTTTACAAGGCTTAATCATTGACAAGTATGACAAAGAGGCTGCTCTAGAAAATTTTAAGGCCATTCTAAAAGTTTCCAATACTACACTTGGGATAATCACTTATCTTTATATGCAAAATGATGTATAAGACTTAGAACTTGAAGAACAAAGGTTTAAGCCTATGATATAAGTCCAAGTCACATGAACAAACTAAGGAAAGGCTTAATTTGCATGTGAAGTTGTATTAAAGGGTCTGTTTTTTTTTTTTTTTTTTTTGGATAGCTAGATTTTAAGTCAAAGCTAAATATACATGTAAAAGGCTTAAACTTTTAAATTTATTTGGGCTTATAAGTTTGCTCAAGTCTTAATAACATTAGTTAGGATTTTTACTTTGACTTTTATACCTAGTTGTTATTGGCTATAGTCTTTTAAAGATTTCTACATCAAGGAAAATTTATATTCCTTACTTAAAAAGATCCCCTTTAATTAAAGTCCTTCCTATATATATATATATATATGTTAAGAAACACATTTTTCTTATAAGATTGTGATATTTACATGCCTATATAAAAGCTACAACTATATAAAATAGGAATAAATAAAATTAAGGTATTTTTTAGCAAGCTTTGCTTTGCTTTTCCATGTTCTTAGATGAATACATTGTTTTGACTTATCAAAGGAGTGATCAACCTTTTTGGTATCTTAAGATTGGGGCTTTTAAGACTTAGTTTCCTCAAGGTGTTAATTTGATCAATTTCACTTGTTTCCTAATTTTTTGGAATGTATATAACAATTTGATTCAAGGGTTCCTGAGGTAAGTTACTTAGTAGGTTCTTTATCATTTGGTATCAAAGTCTTGGTTCTAGAAACAAGTGAGATATCCTTCATTAATCTTTATTTAGTATTTTTATTTGTGCTTTATTCATTGATTGTGTTTCTTTACTTAGTTTGTTTTATTTGTTTTGATCAACTTCTTACTCATAAAGTTGTATTAATTCTATAGGTGTTTGATTTAATTAAAAGAAATGTTGAACAAAAAAATAGAAAAGAAAAAAGAAAAAAGAAAAGAAAAGAAAAAGAAAGAAAGAAAGAAAGAAAAGAAAGAAAAGAAAACAAAAAAGTTATGTTTGAGCTAAGTAGTGCATCTTAATTTTTGCAACCTATTATATACATTAATAAGGTTGGAAATTTGATTTTTTTTCTTTTCAAACCTAAAAGGGATATATTGAATTTTTTTTCTTTATAAAGTTTTAATTTTCAGATTTGCCACCATTTAACAAATTATTCCCTGTAATTTGTTGACCTTGAGTCTTTTAAGAACATAAAGGGAGCTAGTTTGAATGGAAAGAGACGAGAGTAGTGAGATTATCATTATAAAAAGCCAAAATAGAGTGAAACATGAATGATAACAATCTAGTTAAGGACATACACATGAAGAAGTGTGTGAGGAACAAATTTCTTTGAATTATCAATGTGTTTATACAGGTTGTAAATATAAGTAATGAAGAAGAACAACATACTATAGACATAAGTTTTGGATAAAGGTCATTGTTGAGCTATTTAAGACAATAAATGCAAAGTTGGATGATTTACAATTACCTAGCAAATCCAAATGCTTTAGAAGACATATGATTGAGGAAGAATCAGATTATGAAGAATCAAGTTCAAGAAAAGGTGCAGACTATTTCCAAAAGAGAGCAATTTGGGCAGCATAAAGATGAAGATTTTAGAATTTCAAGAGAAGAATGATTTTAAACTTTATTTTGAGTGGGAAAGAAAGATTGGGCATATATTTGATTGTCATAATTATTTTGAGGAGAAGAAAGTAAAGTTGGTAGCCGTGGAATTCATTGATGATGCCAACATTTGGTAGAACCAAGTAGTGATAAATAGGAGAAAGAATGGTGAAAGGCCAACACAAATATAGGAAAAGATGAAATTGGTAATATGCAAGAAATTTATACCTAGCCATTACTATAAAAACTTGTATAAAAAGTTATAAAGGCTAGATCAAGAGTTCATGAGTATAGATGACTATTACAAAGAGATGAAGATAGTCATAATTATAGCTAATATAGAAGAAGACTAAGAGGTTAGCATGGCAAGGTTCATTGGTAGTTTAAACAAGGAAATTGCTAATGTAGTAAATTTACAACACCATATTGAGATAGAGGAGCTATTACATGAGACAATCAAGGTGGAGAAACAAATCAAGTCCAAAGGATCCAAATCTAGTTTGGCTTCTAGTTCTACATAGAAGGTAACTTGGAAAAACCCTAAATTAGCTTTGAAGTCAAAAAAAGATGCAAAGCCAAAGGATTTGGTTGTTGTTTCTAAAGGTAAAACTGAAATCAAATTTTCTTTTAAATCTCATTATATTAAGTGTTTTAGGTGTCACGGGTATAGACATATTGCTTCTTAATGTTTAAATAAAAGAGCTATGATCATGTTGGAGGATGGTAACATAAAATGGATTAGTTTAAGTAATAATGACTCGTCACCATTGAGGACTATTCTAATGTTGATGTTAAAGAATCTATTCATTAAGATATGCCAGTTGTAAGACATAAACTATGCATTCACCTAAGGATGATAATGATAAGAAGCAATGTGAGCACATTTTCCATATAAGATGCCATGTTAAAGACAAGGTATATAGTATGATTATTGATAGTGGAAGTTATACTAATATTACTTATATTTTGTTGGTAGATAAGTTAAATTTGGATATCTTTAAGCATCCTAAGTTGTATAATGGTTGAATGATTATAGAGAAATTAGAGTAACCAAACAAGTTTTACTTGCTTAGCAATTACAAGGATGAGATTCTTTATGATATAACACTAATGCAAGCTAGTTATACACTTCTTAGTCAATCATGGCAATATAATAGGAAGATTACCCATAATGGCTACAAAAATAAATACTCTTTTGTAATTAATAATTGGACTATTGTATTAACTGCTATTAAACCTATTGAAGCATATAAAGATTAGATTAAGATAGGAAGAGAGTGCAAAAGTGAAAGAAGAATAAATGATAGAACAAGAGGAATAGAAAAAGAAAGAGAGTGAGAGGTCAAATGAAAGGAGAGAAAGTGAGGTTGAAGGGAAAAATTCAAGTGAAAAGGCTAAGTTGAGAAAAAAGTGTGCAAAAAGAAGAAAAACGTAAGAGGTTAAATGTGCTTGTTAGGAAAAGTAAGGTTAAAAGTGTTATAATTGCAAGGCAGTAACTACTTGTACTTATGTACAAGGATGTTTATTTTTTGTCTAATGACCTCAACCCCTCTTTGCCTAGTGTAGTATTACCGTACCAAACTAACTTGCCTATAAAGCTAATCATGAGGAAACCTAGGAGATAAAATGGCAAATAAATGAATAGGTGTAAAAGTGATTTGTAAGGGAGAGTCTTAATCCATACTTGGCTCTTGTTATTTTAGTTTCACAGAAAGATAGCACATGGCACATGTGTATGGATTGTTGAGTCATTAATAAGATCATTGTAAAGTGTAGATATCCTATTACTAGATTAAATGATATGCTTAATGAGTTGCATGGTTCATGTATGTTTTCAAATTTTGATTTAAAGAACAACTATTATCAAATTCTCATGAAAAGGGAGATGAATGAAAAATAACATATAAAACTATATATATGTTATATGAGTAATTAGTAATGCCTTTTGAATTAAGTAATGCACCTAGTACATTTATGAGATTAATCATTTATATTTTGTGTACTTTCATAAGGAGATTAACTACCAAACCCCTAATGCCCTTGCTATTGCAATAGCCATACTTAAACACCCTGCCTTCCCCACACCTATCTCAAGAACAACTCTATCAAATTATACAATTTTCATCTCTTGCACAAAAAAAAAAAATGCTCTGATTACCTTGATTAACTTATTTTTGAATTACTTTTCATTTTATGGATCTTTCTAAACTTTCAACATTAATTGAGTAAATAATCATAATGAGACAAAATAATCCTTACTTGCCTTAATAGCTAAATGTCACAGAGTTAGGCTTGAGATGTGCTAACCCGCGCGACACTTAGTCGATCTTGCGAGAGAAGACGCTAAGTAAGCCTTGGAGAGTTTAAGAGAATCGAATTGAAGTTAAAAGAGGTTTAAGAGGGACAAGGAAACTGAAGGCACAAAAGAAAGAGAGAGAGCTTTGCAAAGGAGAGAACTTGCAATTCAATGGTGTATTTACAAATGAGAGAAGTAGGGGTATTTATAGTAGTTCCACCTCCTTAATGTGTGGCTACAATTGTTTCTCTAAAATATCTTAGATATTTACAAGAGAGAATACTTAAGCGCTTACCTAAGCACTTATGCAGAAGGTTAAGTCTTTTGGGGCATTAATTGGGTTAGACGTCCAACGGGCCTAGTTTGGCAATGTTTATGGACGGGTCATGACATCCTCCCCCACTTAATCTCGTGACTTCCTCATCATGCCTTTGTCTTTATAGCGTTGTACATGATCTGCAAATTGCCAAAGCAAATCTTCTTGTTCCCAACTAACCTCATAGTCTGATAGATCTTTCCACTTGACTAAGTACTCCGTGTAGTTAGGAACTCCTCTTTTTCGTATCACTTTATCAGCAAGGATGTGTTCCACTTCCTTGTTGAATTCGGTGATGACGACAGTTGGTGCACGTTTGGACTCCCCACGACTCGGATGGTTGGTGTCTTCATGAAAGGTCTTCAAAAGACTTACATGGAAGACATTGTGAATTTTGAGTCTTTAGGGAAGTTGGACTTGGTAGGCGGCTTTCCCTACTCGTTTGATTATGGGAAATGGCCTTTCGTATCTCCTCACCAGGCCTATGTGCACTTTGCGTAAGGACTTGAATTGGTTAGGTAGCAATTTTACCGTCACCAAGTCTCCCTCTGCGTATTCTTTTGGGCGTCGCTTGGCATCGGCCCACCTTTTCATCTATTTGGCAGCTTTGTCAAGGCAAGCTCTTGTGATGTCTGCCTCCTTATGTCATTCCTTTGCAAATTTGAAGGCAGCAGGGTTGCTTCCTGTGTAAGAAGAGGCAACAGCACTTAGAGTTAAAGGCTGTTGTCCCATGACAATTTCAAATGGACTTTTGCTTGCTGATTTACTCCTTTGAAGGTTTTAGGAGAATTGGGCAACATCAAGAAACTTTGCCCAATCTCGTTGGTGGGCACTAACATAGTGCCGTAGGTATTGTTCCAACAAAGCATTGTTGCGTTCAGTTTGACCATCGCTTTGGGGATGGAAGCTGGTTGAGAAATTCAAATCAGTCCCTAACAATTTAAACAATTCGGGCCAGAATTTACCTGTGAAGCAGAGATCTCTCACTTATTATGCTTTTAGGTACTCCCCACAACTTCACCATATTCTTAAAGAATAGGCGAGCCATTTCATCTACTTTGCAATCAGCGGGGGTTGGAATAAAAGTGGCGTACTTGCTGAATCAATCAACAATCACCATGATGCTTCCAAACCCATCAAACTTGGGTAAGGCCACGATGAAGTCCATTAAGACACTTTCCCAAGGTCTTTCGGCAATTGGTAGTGGCTCAAGTAGATCAGCGGGATGTTGTTGTTCCACCTTGTCTTGTTGGCAAACAAGACAGGTCCTCACATAGGCCTCAACATCATCCTACATTTGTGGCTAATAATAACTTTATTGGATAAGGGCAAGGGTTCATGTCATACCTAGGTGACCAGCCCATAAATAATCGTGGCACTCCTTGAGAATGTCCCTTCGTAAGCTTCCCCACTTAGGTATGAAGACTCATTGGCCAACCGTCATAAGAATTCCATCGTTTAGCCATAACCATCGAGTCTTCCCTTCACTCGCCATTCTTAGCAAATTCTTGGCCAAATTGTCTTGTGACGTCCCCTCCTTGATTCACTTAAGGAAGTCACTTTTGGTGTGCTAGCGGCTAATGATGCTAATTCCACCTTACGACTTAGTGCATTGGCAACAACATTATCCTTACCTGGCTTGTATTGAAGCTTATAGTCAAATTCGACCAAGAAGTCTTGTTAACGGGATTGCTTAGGGCTCAGTTTCTTTTGCGATTGGAAGTAGCTTGTAACGACATTGTTAGTCATGATCATAAACTGACTTCCAAGCAAATAATGCCTCCATGTGCGTAGGCAGTGGATGATGGCAGTCATCTCCTTATCTTGGATGGTGTACCGCCTCTTCGTATCATTTAACTTACTGCTTTTGTAGGCAATGGGATGCCCATCATGTATCAATACTCCCCTTATGGCGAAGTCAGATGCGTCTGTGTGAACTTTGAAAGTCTTCTCGTAGTCGGGAAGCGCCATGATGGGTTCCTTAGAGATTGAGTGTTTCAATCTTTCAAAGGAAGATTGGCATTCCTTCGACCAATGCCATATGACATTCTTCTTGATTAGTTCCATCAATGGTGCAGCTATGACCAAATATCCCTTGATAAACCGCTGTAGTAGTTAACCAGTCCCAAGAATGATCGCAACTCAGGGACCTTTGTTGGAGGCTTCCACTCCTGAATGGCATGCATCTTTGCTTGATCCATCATAAGCTTACCATCCTTGATCTTATGACCAAGGAAATCCACCTCTTGCTTTGCAAAAGAGCACTTCTCCTTCTTGACGTATAGCTCGTTTTCATGTAGAACTTAGAAGACTTGTTTCAAGTGATCTTTGTGCTCCTTAAGGGTGTTGCTGTAGATCACTATGTCATCCAAATAAACTACGACGAATTTATCAAGGAAATGATGAAGTACCTTGTTCATTAGCATGCAGAAGGTAGCAGGGGCGTTGGTGAGGCCAAAGGGCATAACTAGGAACTTGAAAGCTCCGTAACGCATTACGCACACAATTTTTGGCTCATCACCCGATGCTATACGAACTTGATAGTACCTCGACCTTAGGTCCAGCTTTGTGAAGTACCTTGCTTTCCCTAATTGATCAAAGAGATCAGCTATTAGTGGAATTGGGTACTTGTTCTTGATGGTTACCTTGTTTAAGGTTCGGTAGTCTATGCACATTCGTAGTGATCCATCCTTCTTCTTCTGGAAGAGGATTGGGGCACCAAAATGGGCTTTTGATGACTAAATGTAGCTTAAGTCAAGCAAATATTTAAGTTGCTTCCTCAACTCCGCAAGTTCGGGAGGTACCATGCGGTAAGGGGCCATGGCAGGGGGTTTGGCACTTGGCTCCCAGCTCGATGTGATGATCTATATCTCGCCTAGAAGGCAACTTCTTAGGCAACTCTGAAGGCATCACATCCTTAAATTCTTCAAGGACAACTTGGATGGGTTGTGGGAGTGCAAAAGTAGGCTTC
This sequence comes from Ceriops zippeliana, assembly GCA_037897445.1. Taxonomy (NCBI): domain Eukaryota; kingdom Viridiplantae; phylum Streptophyta; class Magnoliopsida; order Malpighiales; family Rhizophoraceae; genus Ceriops; species Ceriops zippeliana. The sequence goes on from JBAPLH010000221.1 coordinate 771,011, forward strand.
GTCACATCTTCCTCCTCCCTTAGTTCCCTCATGGTGGCAACATAACTTTAATCTACCTTGAGACCCCGTTTGAATTGCAAGGCAGAAATCATTGATGTTTTAGATTTCTCCATGTTTTTCAACGAAATCACTCGGATCTTGTGGTTATCGATAATTACAAGGGAATTCAATGCGGGAACTGGAAAAGCTAAAGCTTTACAAAAGAAAGCAAGACTCAAAACCATTTTAAAGTCATCCATAGGGACAATGGTAAAGTCTAGCTTACCTTGTCAATCATCAATCTTGACGACTACTCCTTCCGCTATCCTGTGAATTGGCTTTACTTCAAAATTGATTGCCTTAATGGTGCCAACTCTTTTGGAAAGTTTGAGACCTAGACGTTTGGCCTCTTGTACATCTATGAAGTTGTGTGTGGCTCCCATGTCTAGCATAGCACCCACAACTTTGCTTTCAATGGACGTATCGACGTACAATAAGCCTTTCTCCTTGGGGACTATAGGAAAGAAAAGCTTGGAGAGAGTACCCAAATGTTGGATAGCTCCTAAATCAACTTGAGGCTCCTCTTTGGATTTCTCCTTGTTGAGTTCCGCTAAAATAGAATTCATCGCTTTGCGGTTAGGACAATCTTTAACCCAATGTGGTCCATCACAGATGAAGCATGACCTCAGAGGTCCATCGCGCTTACCTGAAGAGTTCTTGGGCTTGTCACTTGAGGATTTTTTATGTCTTCTTCCCTCTTTGTGGTTTGCCTCCCTCTTCTGTCCACCTTTCTCTCCACCACTTTTATTAGAGTTAGGTTTTTTGCTTTTGGAATGGGTCGAGTAGTCGATCAGCGTTTCAGCTGCAGTAATGGCATCATCCAAAGTTTACACATTACCCCGGTCTAATTCTACTCTTGTCTAATTATTCAAGCCATCTTTAAAGTGGAAGAGGAAGTCCTTGTCGGACAAATCATCAATCTCAAGTATAAAAATAGTAAATTCCTTAACGTATTCAAAAACGCTACCTGTTTGCTCGAGACGACACAACTTCCCTCTAACTTCACTATCTACATTGTGAGGGATGAATTGTTTGCGCAACTCAACCTTGAATTGCTCATATGTGTTGATCACACACAGACCTTTCTCCCATTCAGAATGTTTTCTTCTCCACCATAGTTGAGCAACATCCCAAAAGAAGATTAAAGCATTGCATATCTTAGCAAAGTCAACAACAACTCTCATGACCTTAAAGTATTGTTCAAGGCCGAATAGGAAGTTTCCTACAGTAGTGGCGTTGTGGACGCCATTGTACATGGCAGGTTTGGAAACTTTTAAACCATGCCCAATCATAGTGCTGCTTGTACCAGCAATACTCATCGAAAGTGGACTACTTTGACAAAGAGAACTCATCTCCCTACAAAGATCGTGAATTTCTCCTTCAACGAATTTCAGTAGATCAGATAGTTCTTAACTAAGGGAGCTTAATTCTCCCTTGAAAGAATAGTTGAA